>VZRX01013871.1:182932-208599 GCA_013398075.1 Notiomystis cincta
CCGGGTCCCTGTCCCGGGTCCCTGTCCCGGGTCCCTGTCCCGACCCTCGGAACGGGATCTCCGCTCCCGGCGGCCGCTGACAGCGCCCAGGAAACGGCCGGAGCTGTGTCAGGGGAGGGCAGTCTGCGTATCAGGACAAGGCTCTCCCCCTAGAGCGTGGCCGGGCACTGATCGGGCTCCCCAGGGACCACTTGGAAGTCACAAAGTACCACAGGACATAAGAAAACGAATGATTTACTGGAAAAGGTGAAACACAGTTTCACATTGTGGTGTTACAAGTTTACCAAATGGGCTTTTCTTTTTTTTTTTTTCCTTTTTTTCCCAAATAAAAAACAGGATAAGGAACGTTACCATTTACTGTCTCCTAACCAGACAGAATTCTCTTATTAACAATCAAAGAAAAGTAAAAAGAACAGACGTGCTGCCCAGATATTTGGGAAAGGTTTTCCTGTTCTTCAGGCACTGCCCAAGCTCCCCAGGCAATGGGCCCGGCCCCGAGGCTGCCGGAGCTCCAGGAGCGTTTGCACAACGCTCTCGGGCATGCCCGGGGAGCGATGGTTGGGGTGTCCCGGGCAGGGCCAGGAGCGGGACTGGATGATCCTGCTGGGTCCCTTCCACCCGGGATGTTCTGTGGCACCGGCACCGGGGCCCGTCCGCGGAAGGGAAGTCGCTCGGGCCGGGGGTGACGGGGGGAATCACGGTCCTGGCCCTTCCGCGGTTCACCGGAGGGTTTCCCCAGCACCTGAGAGTGCTCAAAGTAATTTTAGAAAGGCCTCAAAACTCGTTCATGGCCACGGCCGCATCAGGACACGCCGAGCTCCCCTTCACAGCGGAGGTCAACCCCACGTTCTGCACAGCCCGTGAAACGCAAGCCCCGCACAGCCCCGGAGCCGCCCCGCGCTCACCCGAAACAGCTTCAAAGGCATTGGGAGGCGTTAGTTTTTTAGAAAGGGAGCTCGGAAACACCTGAGTCAGATAAACAACTAAAATTCATTCCCAAAATAGTCATGATCTGGAGAAGAACCACCGAATATTCTGTGTTGCAAGGGGCCCACAAGGTTCATGGAGTCCAGCTCTTAAGTGAATGGCCCATACAGGGATCAACCCCTTGGTGTTACCAGCACCGTGCAAGAAGAAGGTGCTCGGTTTAAAACAGATAATTCATCACCAAGAACGTTTTCACTGTTTGTAATGACCCGTTGATTTGAACCAGTGGGAGCAGATTTGGGCTCACCTGCCTGAGTTTCTCCCTGACTGGAGAGTTCCATAGGTGGTAGAAAGCAAATATTGTGCTTGACAGGTGAAGATAGTGAGCATTTCAGCTTAAGCTTTAATACAGAAATGCAGCACGTTTTCAATGATGTGATTCAGTGGAAAAAGTTCTCACTCTGTGCTCAATGGTAGCTTTCCTTATCGTGATTTTAATCTCATTTAAGTGGGTTTTTTTTACAATTTACTTTTCTTGGCAATAAATTAAGATTAGCATCTCTTGCAATGGCTGACTGGAGTTTGTTTGGATTTACCTCATGGTAACTAATCTCTCCCACAAACAGGCATCACATTTACCTGAATTACGTACACGGAGTGAGAGACAGAATTTAAGCCAAAAAGAAAATTTCCACCCAGCTGAGAGTTCTTAACGTGTGTGTTTCCTCTGACAAATCCATCATCCTTCCAACCCCTTCCCTGCCACATGGAGCAGGAATTCTGTCTTGCAAAGACTGGGCCTATACTGAGAGGAAAAGTGTCTTCAAATACAAATTATTCACGTTCAGTTACAATTGCAATTGATTCAGTCCAAGTGTCACAGCCTAGAAACTGCTTGTTACATCCTGGCACCCGCAGTCAGGGAAGTACTTTGGCCCATGTTACTCCCCTTCCTTTTGGCACAAGTCTTATAAACAGAGAACACAATCTGACACTTGTAAATATGTCAAGCAATGTGTATTAACCAACCCCAAACCACATCCTTCCGCAATAAAATAGTTCAGCTTTTGTAACTCCACTGCAGCACCACGCACCCATCCCATCGCTACAGGAGGCCCAGGGACAACAAACCCTTTGATGAAGTATCCGTCCTATTTCTGGAATAAAAGAACACCCATTACCATGAAAAAAGAGATTATTTTCTTATTATAGAAAATATTTTGAAATTGAGAATCATGTTATTACTTATCCAGATAAATACTGTGCAGGATTGGATACTGCAGAATTCCTGTTCCTTCCATATGTTGCTTAGCCTCCAAATGGTGTTTCCAGTCAGCACCATTCCTCTTATCTGGATCTTTCAAGTAGTGATGACTTATTATGCTTTATTTTGTCAGGAAAATGTGGGGTCTAACAGATGATTCAGGTCCATTTTCATGAGGAGAAATGTTAACATACTCATACTGTGCTGCTTTGGCCACCTTCCCGTGGTGTTATGAATGTTAAATACTTTATAAATTAAAAATTGTGGAATCAGAGAATTGCTTGGGTTTGGAGGGGCCTTAAAGCCCATCCACTGCCACCCCCTGCCATGGGCAGGGACACTTCCACTGTCCCAGGCTGCTCCAAGCCCTGTCCAGCCTGGCCTTGGACACTTCCAGGGATCCAGGGGCAGCCACAGCTGCTCTGGGCACCCTGTGCCAGGGCCTCCCCACCCTCACCGTAAGCAATACCCTCCTACCATCTAATCTAAATCTCCCCTCTTTTAGTTTGACTAAAAATCATATAATGTAATTCAATTACCTGTTCTGTGGCACTGTTCTGGAGTACTTGGTTCTTGCATTTTGGAAATGATACCACTCACATATTTTGACCACAGCCCTGGGCTGCCAAGTCCATTTTGATTTTAAACTGAAAAAAAAGAGATAACATTTCTTTAAGCCCTTTGCCAGGTACTTGACTTGAAATAGCATTCAGTTGTCACAGAGAAGGGAAATCATTACAGTCTAATCCTTCCTTCCCAGTACCAAACTAGGGAAGCTCCCTTGCTGTCTCTGACAGCAGCGTTACTTCAAACAGAAACTGTTCCACTTACAGATATCACACACAAGTGACACTTCCTCGTGTATAATTACCTGAGATGGTATGTGGTGGAACGTGTTCCCCAACCCAGGGCATTCCAGTTTTATTCCCTCTTTTCTTTCACCTCTTGTCAAAAATCAATGAACATGAACAGTAACATTGGGGTTTCAACTATAACAAAATAACCATTTTTCCACAGTGGGAAGATACAGTCTTAACTAAATCTGTCAATGGATTAATTTGCAATTCCAAAGTTTAGCCACTGAGAGTTCCCAGGCTCCTGGAGATCAGCTGGGTCACACTCAGCCTTCAGCACACAGAGCTGGGAATGAGCCAGTCTCTACCATGACAAAATTACTCCAAACAGTGATAGCCCAGCTCATTTCATTCTAGAACAACTTCCCCAGAGCTCAGAGCAATGATGAAACCTGTTCTTCCAGGAGGATGGCTCAGCACTTCCATAGCCTTTGTTTTCACCAGCAGGTGCTGCTTAAGCTTCAAACTAAACATGGGGGAAGACACAAACGGTCACAGGAGGCTCCAGCAAAGCTGGGATGGCAAACAGGAGCTTGGCTTTGTTCTGTCCCAAAGTCTGGCCCCTTTGCTGTGCAACCAATCCATGGAAAGAGCATTTCCTGGAGGAATATGACTGGCTGGAGCACTGGGCTCAGACAGGGCTCTCCCAGCTCTGGGTGTAGAATTTGGCCCTTCTAAACCAGGAGCAGAACTGGAGCTCAGCCAAGCTTTGTCCACATCAAATCTCAGCAGCGTTGGACATTCCATGACAAAGACAACTCATTTCCAGGTGAAACATATTTTCCTATGTGTTTTAGCTGGGCATTATGGTTACTCACTAGAGCAAAGTCCAGCAGCTGCAGTATCACTCAGGATTGTCTTGTGTCTGATTTAATAAGTGTTATTTTTACTGTTTTCTGTGTTTTCCTCCCCAGTAAGGGAAAGAACAGGGAGAGGAGGATGATATGATACTCAAATTATTAATACCACACAAGTAAGTGATCTGCAACTGTTCTATATAGCAAAATGCTAAAAATGAAATCATTCTGTTTGCCCCCAACTGTTGGGTGGCCCTTAAACAAGTTGTACTGAAGTGAGCAAGTTCATTGGCAAGAATTAAAAGTCACAGAATTTTAGACCATGATTTATGTAGTTTCTTTTTGTATGTTCTCATGATACAGCACAGCTGAGCAGCCTCACTCGAGGTATGTTCTCAGTGGTCTCATTGTCCACTTTTTATGAGATTGCATAAATTTCTTAAGTGTTTTTTTCAATTCATCCTGTATTTGCACATTTTTTCAAGTGTTTATAAACAAGAACTCAAAATTATTTTGTTCTTAAATCAAAAAAAATTTACTTCCACAAATGGGAGACTAAAGAGGGGGAAAAAAACCAGCCAAATTAATTCACTGGCTTAATTAACAACATCTAATTTTAACATAAAAATAACTTTAAAATTCACAAAACAAACCGATACCCAATAGTTCTTTTTTTAAACACTGATACAGATTGCCTGTAAACTCACTTTTTAATTTTAATTTTATTGAGGTAGTGGAATAGCTGCGTTAGCAGGTTTATTTGCTCCTAGTAAAGACAAAAAAAGTTAACTGAGTTTTAAAACAAGATATTGATTTTTTGAAGGGATGGGTACTTCTATAAGGAAATTAAAAACATCAGTAAAAGGTTTGTTTGTAGAGCAGTTGTCCATAGACCCAGAGTTCAAGTCCTGCCAGTGATCAGACCGTGGTCTTTGAATCAACCAGCCTTGTCAAGGGTTTCACATCCCACTGAGAGTCACACGCATGAAAATTCCCTGAAAATTATTTCATTTGCTTGTCTGGATCCTGTACTAACAGTCCTTATTATGGAGCAGTTTGAGGAAAGATTAATGACCTGGAAAGCCAATCTGGGGAAGTATTTCCACCTCCAAGATAATGTTGAAAGAAATCTGCAAACAGTTGTAGAGGACTTCCATTAACTGAGGTCACATCATTAGGAAAGTGAGAAGACAAAAAGTTCAAATTAATACTCGAGTCCTAATGACAAGAATGAGATGTCTAAGCTGACTCAGGAGCAGATGTGCTCCCGTGTTTTTATCAAAAAACAGACAAATTTTCTTAGTAGCTGCTTGTTCTCTGGGTTGTAAAAGATAGATGAGAGGCAGGAAAGGAAGCAGTGGCAGGCAAGGGGAGATAGGCAATCCTGTGCTGTCTAGAAAGAGAAAAGATCAGCTCTGACTGCTGTGGATGGAGGAGCAGCAGGAGCTCAGTGAGAGCAGGGAGGAGTGGGATGGACAGAGAGGGAACAGCAAAAGAAAAGCAGGCACCAAAGGTGTCCAACTCATTCTAAAGAGCAATGCTTGTAGCTGGGTGCCTTTACTGGTGATGGAAGTGTGAGGCAGCCAGGAAAAAAGGATGGCTAAATTTGTCTGTGTGAAGTTTAAACTGCCAGCAATGAATCCGAGAAAATCTCTAGAAATGTGGCTGTGGATGAAAGGATAAAAACTGTTCAGGAGCAGAGTAGATTGATTCCTTCTCTACATCACAGTGATATTTAGATGACATTTCAGGTATAACTGGTAGGGATGAAGCAAGTAGTAAATGCATACTGTTACTTTCAAGCAAGTGTAATGGCAAAAAATAGAAGTTGTTGGAAATAGAGATAAGATTTAAAAATCAAGCTTCAGGCAGTCCCGTATATCCTGACCCATTTGACAGTCAAAATGTGTCAAAACCTGTGAAGAGGTTTTCACTCGGGTTTTTCAAAGAAATGATGAGAATGGTCTGTGTTTCACAGAGGCTTTGGGAGCTTCAGGTGCAAGTGACACAGAGAACTGGCCAGACAATCCTGCAAGGAAGGCAGAGGAAGCGAGGAACAGTTTTGTGCTCCAGCTTGTCCTGTTGGTTTCTGAGACACCATTGCAAGTTCACATTTAAATATTCTGTAGAACCAAAGCAAATGAGCTGCTTGGAAAAAGAGAAAGAAGCAAATGATAACTGAAACTACTCAGGAATAAAGGGGAGTGTGATTTAGGCAGAGCAAAATGGCAAATACTTTTAAATTGTAAATTATTTTTGCACTCAAAAGAAGAGAGAATGGTGATTTGGCGAGATACCTTGCATTAGGAATAAACATACCTGAGTTTCTGAAGGATTTAATAATCTAACATGAAGCTCCCAGTAGCCCTGCAGGCAGAGGATGGGCCTGTTGGGTCATGGTTTCATACCATCAAAGAGAGAGATTTCATCTTTCAGATGTTGTTGTGCTCGCTTGGTAAGAATTCAGCTTATTAAAAGGTGTTAAATAAGATACAGGATAAAAATACTACAAGAGAAAAAAATATTTAAGGCTAAAAGGCAAAGTAAATATGGAATTAACATTTGGTGAACACATCCTGAGAACAAAACTCCGGGTTTATTTGCTGGAATAGGTTGTGGGGTAGCTCTGGGTGGGTGATGCAGCTTGGTGTGCCATGACCCTGGAATCAGCCAGGCAGGCAACACTCCGTGCTGCACATGTGGAATGTGCAGCTTTTGGCATGGCAGCCCAAATATAAAATTGGCCCATAAATCTGAGTACAGTTTTCAGGGTTTAAGAATCTTATTTTATCTGGATTAAAGTCCTCTTCCCCTCTGGCATTAGAAGGTGTTTATGGCTGTAAAAACAAGAATTGCAAAGTATTGCACTGAAATATCTAAGGGCTTCTCCTGCCAAACTTACACAGTTTACTTTGCAGTTTAAAATTAAAACAAACAAAAAAATAATCTGCCAGTATGGCCTTTGTGGACAAAGTGCAGGAAAAGAATGGGCAAATGAAATACATCACTCAAAATATTTTTTGGAATTCTAAAAATAATTTTCCTTTCCTGTGGCGGAAAAAGATAAGATGAAGTTTTTCTTGCAAGTTCTAAGAAATCTCTGGGGTTTTTTAAAGTCATGCTCAAGTAATGTTGCAAAAAAGATGAATACAAAACTGGCTCCTGTCTGTGGTCAGTGACCACATCAGAGCCTGGATTAATGCAGCTCTTTGCCTTCTGTTATGTTTCAACAATTCCTCCTTCAAATATCCATAGGTGGAAACACTTACCACAATCTAGAAAGGTATAAAAAACACTTTCTAGGCAACAGGTCTGGAGCTTCAGGCCTTTAGCAACCACTGTGCAGATTCTTTCATTCAAATTCAGGTCCTTATAGGCACTATTTAACAGGAATTGCCAATTTCTCCTTTCCTCTTCCCTCTAGATTTATTGTTCTTGTCATCAAAACGTATTTTATTGTTGTGCTCTCAAATTTTGTACATCTTGATTTCTGAGGGTACAGAGTTATGTTGTAAACTGAAAAGAGAACAAACCCTTCAGCAGGTTTGGGATCTGGAGAGAGGAGAGTAGCTGTGCAGTCAGTGAGCGTTTGTGGGATGGAGAGCAAAGGGTTTGGGGTCACTGCCATGGACTTCACCATTTAAAGAGAGATTGAGGTTCAGGTTATACCCCTGAAAATAACTGCTCCACAGACTAAACCAGCTACTCAGTGTCAGGTGTACTGACCAAAATGCAAAGCTGATGTCCCTGCATTTCACTCAGGCCCACCCACTGCAATATTTGTAATAATTTCTGTATTAATCACATTTATGACTGCTCTTCCTTCTGTCTTTGCTTCCTCTCCTCCCATTCCAAACTGGAGCCTGAACAACCCAGTGGAGGCTCATCAGTAATAATGAGATTGAATAAGAAATGTTCTGTTTTACATTCTGTTACCACTCTGACCTCATTAAGGCCCTTTTGTTCTGGAACCTTGGTATCAGGACTTCCCTTCGGCCACGGAGCTGTCAAGTTCACTCACAGCTCACTTATAAGAAATGTAAATCAAAGCAAATAGTCAGCTCTGGCTAAATTCTGCCTTCAGAACATATATGAACTGTATTTTTATGGGAAACAAAACATGCAAAAGGCAAAGCTCGCTTTGGTAAAGATCCAACCATTAAAATAATTTACTGGATATCTTTGATGTTCATTTTCTTCAGCTGTAAGCATTCAGTGATCCATCAACTGCAGATAAATGTTGTGCTGAAAGCTTTCACTGAAATTATGAGAAGGAATAAAGGAATTAGAGCCATAAGACTTCCAGAGATGCCCTGTGTTGACATCTCTGTTTCCAAGCCCTATTAAATGAAACAACGCATCTCTCTGAGATTTTAAGGTTTCACAAGCCCTAATTTACCATGAAATTACAGAGCAAATCCTATTTTGCTACCACTCCTACTATCAATAATTGAAAATATTCACTTTTAAAATAATGTACTTGTATACAATAAAATATTTCAACTGCTTTTAATTTAGTCAACTGCTTTCTTGATTACTCAAGAAACTATCCATGCCTTGAAATGTTTGTGTAAAGGGAACCTATCTTTCAGCTCAGAGATATCTGTTCAGCCTTCTGTTCTCCTGTAGCCCAGTGAATGTTGCTTTTTTGGATTTTTCTGACACTCGTTTCAGGAAGAAACTGAAATGTTTGTCTTTCCTTGACATACGAAGAAAGGAATTACACAGGGATATTTATTATTTTCCTGTGTGGAGCCTGCAGCCTCTTGGCCTCGTTGAAGTCACACAACAGAACTAATACCCACATTCCCACTCAGCCAATCATTTTGTCTGAAAATCTTTTGATTGAGATTTTATGAAGAGGAAAAATTAAAAATTTGAATGGATTTGCAAAGGAAATAGGAAGGGTACGCTGACTCAGTCCCTGCAGGAAGGTGTTCCCTGGTCCAAACCAAGGAGCTGTCCCTGCCTCCCCAAGGTTCACCTCCTGATCCAAGAGGGAACAGTTCATGAGCCCCTGTGTTTGCTGAAATCACAGAGGATCCTGGTCCTGTCTAATCACAGGTGACCTTCAGCTTTCTGGCACATGGACCTACAGTGGACAAAGACTAATTCTGCTGATTTAAACAAACCCTCCTCCTCATATTCAGAAACAAGTGCTGTTCACACTTGCTGCTTTGGGGCTTGATGGATACAAACTTATTCTGAAACACGCTCACCGAGATTTTCTTTTTTAAATGATTGACAAAGCTACAAGTCACAGCACTCTGCAGAGCTTAAATTCTATTCTACACCTTCAAGCTAATACAGTATTTTGACAAAACACAGTTGGTGTTCCAAATCCGTATTTGGAAGAAATGTGTTTGTGTAAAATCTAAACTCACATCAGATCTGTAGAGTTTGAGGAAAAGGAGAAACTCTGGAGTAGCAATTCTACTGAATCTCTAGGTCTCAATATTAAGCCACTAAGACAGACTGGATGAAGGAACATAAATCATTGTTTTGTTGTTGTTTACATTGTAAATACAGGAGCTCTTTGCTAAGATTCAGCTGGGTGCAGACCCCTGGGCTGCAGGACAAGCACATTCCCAGTCTAGACCCGGGCATTGGAATTATTTGCAGCTGAAGGTCAGACACACCTCTTGCGTCCCTGTGGTACCTCCAGGGGGGAGCTTCCCATCCTATCCCTCAGTGTGAAATATTCCAATTACTTATCAGAGTACTGAAAACTTGGAAGATGTCAAAATGAAAGGAAGGATTTGGGAACGTGAGAGCTGGATAACATTTCCAGCACAACCCTCATCTCACTTTGTGGTTTCAGGCAGGACTCCTGGCTGCCTGTGATACAGGTCAAATATTTTAGGTGCTACTCACAGATGTTAAATGAAGGATTATATTATTACTGTAACAAGTTACTCTAGAATACTATTTTTGAGGTAATGACACCATTTATGAGCCAAAATCCAATTTGTACCTTTGGAGCCAGTTTGTGCCTTTGGAGCCAACTTCCATCAATTTTCAGCCCCTGTGTCACAGTGTCACACTTGCTTCTGTCCCAAGTTGCTTCTTGAGGTCAAATTCTCTCATCTAAGGTGCTGCCTGCTCACTGTGTATGCTCTGGATACAGCCTGGGATTAACCAGCTATCTTTCCATCCGGGACACCCTGGGAATCACCACTCCAGTCCTGCCTCTCAGGCAAGGAGGGTACAATCCCTGGGAGTTTCTGGTTTGTCAGCCCTCAGTGTTCCTTCAGGAGATGCCCCACTCAGTGGTGGCCCTTTAAATCCACTTTTCAAATATAATACAAGCTGTGGTGCTTTGACCTGCACACAAAATTTACATCGTAGCAGTTGGAAAATCCCTTTGGCTCCTGGGCTCCTTATAATGGAATATCCAAAAAATGGAGGTACATTCCCTAGGCTGGAATAAGTGAGGTGATGTTCCACCTCACCTAAAGAGAACCCACTTTTATTGAAGCAAAGTTTTCACATTCAATTTAAACAAATCAGCACAGCCCAAGTGCAAAGTGTGTCTGTGTATCACACCCAGTGCTTGGTGAGCTGCACTCCCTCTCCAGGAGCAGTGGGCAGGGAGCTGGGCAGTGCAGAAATAACTCCCAAACTCTGCTCTCTGGTCTGCTCCTGTCTCTTGTAATTACTTCTACTTGGAGATGTCTGCCAAATTCTTCCCAGTGGACATATGGCCTCAGCAGGTAGGAACAGGCCGAAAGTGCTTTTCTTGCACTGACGTCAGTGGGGGAAGCGTGACTGAAAGCAGCTCCCATGAAAATTAAATATTACCTGGCTCCTGCCCTTTTATCGAGAGAACAGCAGCGTGGCCTAGTTATTCCTACAGCTTCTTGAGAAGTCTTCAGCCTTTTGCTTTCATATAGAAAGTGTCTTTACACTTAATTAGAAGATAATGCCAGTCAGCTTCTGCTAATTATTTGTATTTTTGCTTAACGCTTATAAATCTACTTGTTCAGGTATTATTACAAGCTAATATTTGTCTTGTAACACACATTAGTCATTACAATTAGCAAGTAGAAATAGATTAGTCATGCGTAAACAATCTCATAAATGAAGTATTTATGCCCCCTTTGGGGATAGAAAGGAAGGTAATTTGAGCCTTTTATGATTATCAAGGGAAACCTGACTTGTGTCTTCTATTCACATTGCTGTTCTGGGATTTCTTTTGGGGCAAACTCACTGGCTGGGGCTTCCTTTAAAGTCCAGTAGCACCACAAGAAGTGTTATGGATTTAATGAAAACCATCAGGTGTTACCTTACCCTGAATTGCTGGTCTGCATTGTTCAATACTTATCACTCTTTTCTTTCAGAAATCTGTTTAGTTAATATTTCAGCTTTTCCTGTGGCTGCAGGAAAGCTCCCTTTCCCATCTCTGAATTTAGATGTTTTCTTTGAGCAGCGAACAAGAACATTTATCCTCAGGTTTACGGCTTCTGTCACCTCTCTCTGAGAAAGACAGACTGGAGATTACAAAACTGTCACCCTAATCTGTGTGAGTGTCACCTGTGGCGTGGAGAGCTCCCTGCTCAAAGGCAATCCAAGCCATGATCATGAACTTCGAGAGGCATCTTCCAAGAAAAAGGTTATGCAATGAGTTGATCAAAAATGTAAGTTACCAAGTTTGCTTTGAGCAATTGTAAAAGGAAAGGGTCTGCAGAAGTCCATACTTTTTATTCCATTTCCCAGTGACTTTTCTCTGTCTCTTTCACATAAAATTTCATCTTGTTTCTTTCCAATTTGACTCAAAAAACCCTCACTCTTTGTGTGGGTATATAAAATCTCCTAAAATGTCACTTTTAAAATAATTGGGCTAAGCCAATCCATAAAGCCATTTTAAAATGAAAACTCCAACTCGTTTCATGTAAGTTCATGTAACCAAGCTGTGGCTTGTTTCCCCACTGGTTCCCAGCACTGCCCACAGGTAAGGGCACTGTCCCTGATTGTAACAAACCATCCCATTCCCACCCAGGCCTTCATTTTTCCCTTTGCTATCTTTAATTTCATCTAATATCTTAATGCAAGTTCAAGCAGCTCACAGCTCTTCCTCAAGGAAGCATTTTCTGCAACTAAAGAAGTTGTCAAGCTTCCCGAAGGAAGGTGGGAAGAAGGGAATATTTGTTGCTATGTTTAGCACAATTACAGAAATAGGTCACATATTGTTTCTGAAGGAAATGGATCACCAGCATAGAGGCCCCCACAACTCATCCTGGTCTCCCTCCCTCCACCCCCGTACACAGTGCTTGAAGCATTCCAACATCCGTGCCAAATTCCCTCACAAATACTTTAATTCTTTACGTGCATGTCTCATTCCATCTGTTCCACATGCTCTTTATGCCATTTACATTCACTGGCAGGGGCTGTGAGATGACACCACACAGTGTAAATTTGCCGGGGTTTGAAGCAGTTTTGGGATCGCTCGAGGGAAAAGCGGAGCAGCTCCAGGTCTGGGGTTTGCTCCCTGAGCCCGGGGTTCATCCAGCTCAGGGCAGAGTTGTGGGAGTGTCACCAGCAGCTTCTCACAGCAGCACCTCCAGGATCAGGAGGAAAAAGCACTCCTGTGGAGCATTTGTGATGGGACTGCTGGTATAGGAGACTTGGTGCCCAAATAAACAACAATGACAAGAGAAGTGTGATGTAAAGGAGGAATAAAGGAAAGAGTAATAAAGGAAATGCAGCACTCGATGGGAAGGGTGGAATCACTCCTGAACAAATGCTCTCCATGTGCTCCTCCACCACAGGGGCAAACCACAGCCTGGGAGCCTTCGGGCTCTGCCTTTGGGAAGTATCCATTGGCTTTGGGGTTTGGCAGTGTGGTCACCCCAGCCCACAGCCAGCTGTAAAGTCTGGAATGCACAGAGGGGCCAATGCAAATGTCTGTGGGACACAGATTTAAGGGTCTTTTCCAGGATAAGAATAGGGAAAAAACCCCACCTCTTCAGGTTTCACTACAGGGACATTCACATCACCAATCCATAGATCAGTTGCATGTGCTTGGCCACAAGCCTTCAATTCTTTGAACAAATTATATGAAAGCCCCAAGCCCTGAAATTTCAATTATGCCCTGGGTACTAGACACCAAACCTTTTCTCTCACCTCCATAAGAGAACCTCAGGTGAAAGAAACATACACTTAAAGGACACATAGGAGTCCAACAGAGATTCCAGATAAAAGCATCAAAACTCTGAAGCTTGGGCACAGCCTGCCCTGTGGAAGGCACCTGCAGCAGCCCCCCAGGACCAGTGTACCCAGTACAAGGAGTTTGGTGTCTGGGCAGTGACAGCACAGCCAGAGTGCTGGAATGTGTTACAAATATCCATTTCTCAGACCATTATGCAATACAACTACTTTACTACTCTTATTAAGAGGTTGTGAAAGTACATGCTAGATTTCATCAGAGGTCAGTCAACAGTTCTAACCTTCCCTTTTCCCAAAGTGAGACAGCTTAGCTTGCTTACCTGGCAAAATAGATTTCTCAATCTTTACCTCTTCATTTTTCCACATTCCTTTCCTCATCTAAATTTTCCTGCTTAGCTTGTGTGCTCTACCCATACCCTGTTATCTTCTACCCCATCTCTTTCTTTGCTCCCTGACTGTTATTGCTACATTGTCTTTAATGTTTCCCTGCTCCCCTTTTCTGCCAAGCTCCAGTTTTCAACTGCTGTGAAAACGTTTGATTCACACAGTTCATTGTTTCTTCTTCAAAGGAATCATCGTCTAAAATAACCTGCATGTGCTGGAGCAAAGGCAGGGAAGGGAAGCCTGGTGTTCCCTGCTCACTCTCAGTTTGAAGCCTTGTAGGCAACTGCCCAGCAAATGAGGAATAAGGAAAATAATAGCCACTGTCCTGGAGGGGAAGGGAACTGAGTTTTTGACGCACAGCTCTGGATTTTTGATACAGACTTTTTCAGGCAAAGAAAAAAAAAAATTAGATTCTCCATTGTCCAAACACTATCCTTTACATATGTGCCAAAATAACCTGGAATAATACATATTCGATTCCTGATCATTCCTGCCTGATAAAATGTAGCAAAGGATCAAGAGTTTGGTCTGAAGCCGAGAGCTCCCAGAGGTGTTAATCTCTCAGGGAATGAGCTGAGGGAGAGATTGCGATGGGGTCAGGCTTGTGCATCACCCTGCCCAAGGGAAGGCTCGGCTCTTGGGATGGCCTTGGCACACACGGTCATGGAGAAAAGTTTGATTCCTCAGCAGATGGCTACAAAGTGTCAGTGGAAACCCTGAGTGGAGAGGGGTGTTTGAAGCGTCTTCCTCCAGCAAGGTTTAAACCTTGCAGTCCTAAGGCACAAAGTGCTGAACTCTGTGACCACCTTTGCTCACCTCCCACAGAACTGGAGCTCCATCCAAGATCATTCCACACAAGTTTAGGTACCTGAGGTGATCCTTTTAGAAAACATCCTCTGCAGACACTGGGGCAATGTCCCCTGTCGCTCCAGCAGCAGGGAAAAGGGAGACATCTCCCTAAGGAGGTTCAAGCCCACATCTCCCATGGAAATGACCTCAGTACTAAATTACAGGGTGTCTGTTCCAGGTGGAGCATTCCCCACCCTTGCTTTGATGATAGCCCAGTATGGAGCGCAGTGAGAGATACATTGGGCAAAAGAGAAGAATTATTAAAGCCTAATGAGTAAAGCACAGACTTATTTTGCCTTCTTTTGCCACCAACTGCTTTACCTAATGACAGGTAAGGCCCTGTGCAAACACATCTCTTTGATCCACAAAACCACTGAAACCATGGGGAATGGGCTCATCCCATGAATTCCACTCACCTGCAAGGAAATTTCCCTTCTAAGGTTGCTGTTCCACCTTTTAGATTTTCTTGTCTTTTTAGGTGTCTATTATCTTTGCTAATTACTACATTATCTTTACCTATGGACATTTCATCCTTAGCATGTGATGCTTGCAGAATGATGGAGAGAAAGAAATCCCATCATCAGCTCATTTAGTGTCCTGTTGTGGGGAATAAAACCAGGAGGGTGGGATTCAATAAATGTTCAGTAAAATCATCCAAGTAAGTGTGTCTCACTGGCTCCATTTCACCAAATTTAAGCAATTCTGCATTACAAGTGATTTCCCTATTTTACCTTTTGCCTTCTTTCCAGACAGATTTGAAATTTTCACTTCTTCTCATCATAAAGTATCACAGAACCATGTGTTATACACAGTACATATAATTTATGGTTTCTTATACTATTTTTGTGACCTTATAGTTGGAAGCCAGCACCACTTGAGAATGACAACTATGAGAAATATTTCCTATTCTCCATCTAGGTTGCCAAGCACAAAACTAGAGAGATAGGCAAAAAAAGTTCCTAATACAAATTTGTCCACAAAATCAGCCATGTCCTTAGCAAAATAATTCTCATTAAGAAATAAGTATGAAATAAAATCACCACCCAAATAATTTACAAGTGAAATACCAGGAGCAAGGACACTGGGAACAACAAGGCCACTTATTGTTTAGGGTAGAGTTCAGTGTCTCCTGTGGTTTAGGTACAAAAAAGTCTTCCCAGTGGAGGGGGAGAACTGTTCATGTGCAGAATAAGTAGAGGAGAAACAAGAGTAGCCAGTTAAGCCACGAAGAGAAGCTCCAGCCTTTGGAAAACACAGTGTGTATTCACACTGAGCACCAGGCACAGAATGAATTGAATAAAATAGTTCTGAGTAGTAATCCCAGTGGGACTTGGGCCAAAGGGTGAAAGGAAGGGAACACATTGGAGTTGTGATTCAAGATGTCCTGGAATCCTTCCTGACCCGCTGGGTCGGAATTTCTGACTCGACACCCTGCCTTGACTCAGAATAGGAAACTGGATCCTAACTGCAGGTTTCTTTTTATAGAGCAAACTTTATTGCCAACTTCCTTTGGAGCACAAGTTTATCCCTCCTGGTCTTTAGGCACTACACCACTCACAAGACACAAGTGCAAGAGAACGTGAGCTCTGTTCCCCAAACATGACCCAGCCCTTCTGCAGAAAGCAAACAAGAGGCCCAGAGCTTGTCTTTATTCCCTGTGTCAGGGAATACAAAATGCACTGAAGGGTTTAAAACCAGCTGGCTCATCTTTGGCCTCCTCCTTCCCCCCCTCTAAACTTGGCCAACATGAAAGGACAGTGACATGGGCCAAGAAATGCTTGCCAGGATTAGAGGCTAAATTGGAGATTTCTTGTGTAATGCAGTAACAGGCAGGGGATGGGAACTCATGCTCTGGGAGAGACCTTGATCACCAGGATTTTCAGTGAATTTCTCCCACAGGACACTCTGTCCTGGGGGATCAGACAAGACCCCTCCGAGCTGGTTTGGGGCACTGCAGCTAAGAAGTTTGCACACCACAGTCTGAGGTTGTCCTAGCTCTGGTGTTCATTACAACGTTGAAATAATTGTGGTCCCTTTTGTATTATTCTATAATTGAAAAGGAGAATTTTATCCCTTCATTTCCACTGAGTGGCAAAGATCAATACTGCATTTAAAATATATGAATCACGTAGGCAAGGCAAAACCTCTCAGAACCCTCTTTGATGCTGAGACAGCACCTCCTCTTTTAAAACCATCCACATATTTAAATCAATATTGATCATTTTATTCCATTGTATCTTACATGAAATATTTGGAGTGAATTAATCCCAGAACACATGATATTAATTAATCTTGCAATTTCCTTCTTACTGAGGCAACTCCTCAAGTCTGTGAAGAGGGCAGAGTTAGCAGGCAGGTTCCAGCTCTTGGCATCCAGTTTGGGTTTGAATGAAATGCAGGTATTAAGTGACTTGCCCAAGGTTATGAAAAAAATTATAGAGGAGCAACCTAACACAGAAACCACAGAACCAAGTGAGGCACTTAAATTGAAAGGTCTCTTGCCTCATCCAAGAAATTTAAAAATAACGTCTCTATAAAGAACAGAATTCCAGACAAAGGTGTATATGATACCACATTTAACATTTGCTGTCCTATAAAGGAAATTCATTTTAAGTAGTCAGACAGAAATTTAAGTAGTAAGCCAGTAATAAGATGCAAAGAAAGTCTTCCTATTCTTCCCATAGAACACAAACTCTACAGGTTTATGTTATTTTATGTTTTCCAGAGGCAAGATCTTGGTTTTGGAAAACTGGAAGGAGCTGCACCAGAATAATTTTCAGCACCAGTTCCCTCTTTGGCTTTAGCCACTTCTGTTCGCAGTGCAGGAAGAGTTTGAGTGTCAGGGATCTGTTTCCTGATCTCCCCTGGATCGACTTCAGTCCTTGCACCAGGAGAAATAACATTCCAAAACTACTAAAATAACATTTTCTAAAATGACTAATTTGCCCAGGCCCTACTCATTTTTAGCAGGATGGCTCAGGTCTCATTTTAACAAAATCTATTTTTCAAAATTTCCCCCTGTACCTTGAATTATTTGCCAAATCTGGCACAGAAACCTGGACTAGGTGACTTTGTTCTCCCTATTTTTCACATATACAATGATTTAGAGAGAGGAAGGAAGTTGATTCCAACATGGCCAAACAAATATTTCTGCTGGAAATTTCTACCAAAATTAATTTGCACTGGTGTCTGTGATTTTTTGGTTTTTCACACTTTCCTAGGCATAGGCATTAGGTGTTAATATATAAATTTATTTGTATGACTTTATAGACAAAAAAAACCCGACTGAAAAATTCAAACTACATCTAGGTGAGATTTTGGGGGTTATTTCAATTAATATTCTCTGTTGCTATTTCGTTAGATTTATTCATCCTAATTAGCAGTGATTTAAAGAGAAAATCCTGCTTTCATTGCCTCGAGGCACACAGAACCAGCAACTGGGGCTGGCTTTAACACATTCTCCCTCCACAGGGGAAGGGACCTTCCCCAGTACAAATACCAAAAGGATTCAGATCCACTTCATCCCGAGGGTGTGCTCCCTGTAGGATTTTTCCATGTTATCTGAGGCATGTGACAGACGGGATGGGTTGGAGGGACAGTGGTAGGACGGAAGGAATGGAAGGACACAAAGAACTTTAAGGAAGCACCGTGGGGAAATTAATTCTTCCTGCATGCAACACAGACTGCCAGGATTCAGGTTTGATGGCAAATTTTCACTCGTAGGTTTGCAGAGCTGTCACCTCGATTCAGGGAAGGGAAACCATCCACAGACTTGTGCAAAGCCTCGCCAACATCCCAGCTTCTCCACCAGACCGTGCTCGGTTATTCCAAGAAAATCTCCTGATTGCGGAAGAACCAGCTTAAAATGGCTCTTCCCAGCGTGAATTCAGTGTTTGTCCTGATTTGGTTCTGGACATGGGAGGTACATCAGGGGAATATTTTCCCCCGTGGCCCATTCCATGGAGCTCCCATGGAGGTCAGGGAAGTTTTCTGCATGAGCTGAATGCAGGAAGGCACTGGGAATCTGCTCTGCAGCAACGGCATCTGCATTGCAGATTGGAGAGGGGAATTTTGCCCTAAGTGCCAAATCTCATCTTTTAGAGCAAAACTATTTTTGTTTTATACAAGTGCAGAAAATGATCATCTGGGTAATACAGAACTGAGGAGTTTAAAAGCAAAAATAAAACAGTAACTGCCCTGCCATTTTGCAAAGTAATTTTAAAATACTTTTGTCTAAGATGTTTTTTAAAATATTTTTGTTCCCACACATGTTTCTAAGACTGGCAGTGGTGACACAGGGCATACATATTTATTTTCTTGCTAATTTTTGAAGCAGCTTGGGAAAACTGAGCTAATGTGCAGAGATAACTCTTCACTATTGATGTGGTAAAAGCCAGCACCATTCGGGAGCAAATTGTAATCAACAAAGTTAACAGAGATTTTATTCTGATAGGAAGAGTGTGCAGTCATATCAGTACAACATTTCCTGTCAGTTAAGAACAAGAAGGGAATGCAATATAAAATTTAAATGCTGAAAATACAGCAAGAATTAAGATGTGGGTAAATACATTCTCCCTCACTCAAATTTTGGGATAAATTTCAGATTTAACACATTTGGTCAAGACTATCATAAGGACCATGGAATGTTTCATTCCACCTTTATGGCAACAACTAGTGTCTGAAAAATAAACTCCTTGCTCTTTCTTTATTCCTACTCCAGACAGTGCTTTGTCCTTCTCTCTCCCGCCACCCCCTTAATGATAAACCCAACATGCAATTTTCTGCCATTTCAAAGCCCAGTTTAAGTATAGGTTTAACAAACACTGACAAGGAGTAGGTACATTTACTGATACACCTGATGATCTGAAAAATAGCTACTTCTGCTTCCCCAGTAAGTGTGGTGGAAGCTTTGTGTTGTATTTCAGCTGGAAGTGGGTTTCCTCAGTACAAATGTGTTTTGTGGCAATGGCTTGGAGTGAGGACTGTGGTGCTGGAGCAGTAAAAGGGGCAGCTTTGGCAGTGTCAGTGACCACAGAACTAAAAAAGAATCTGCTTTGGCAATTGAAAATTGAGTACAGTGAGTCCATGCAAGAGGCTTCAGCCTCAAATGCACTATCAAATAATCTTTGGGGAGAGTGGCAAAGGACAGCCTGGACAACACTTGGAGCAGTCCTGCTCTGCCTTTTCCACTGGCTTGAAGATGGTGATTCCTTTAAGCTGTACCAGTTATAAATGATATTGTTCATATATTTGTAAAATGTTCTGTGTGAGCAGCCAGCTCTGAACTCTTCCTCCCTGGCTGACCTCAAAAAATCTCAACAGATTTTTATATGGGCACTTGAGCCTGTGAATTGCAATTTATCCTGGGATCCATTGAGCAAACCAGTGTACCCAGCAAAGAGGTGAACAAGACCACAGACCCAGATAATTTTGCTCCATATCAGTGCTCAAAGATGTTGCATTTCACTATTGGGTTTTTCTTTCTCTGTGGTATATATACACTTAAAGCCAACATTCCTCCCAAAAACCTCTGTATTAATCCAGACTCTCTGTGGCTTGGATGAAGTAGATAATGACTTAATCTGAAATTTGATGTAACAGCAAATGAAATTTGGCCCTGACACCAAAAGCATTTGAGGGAAGGGACACAGTCTTAGTAATTGCCTGTAAACAATCCATCAGTTCTCCTGAAAAAAGGTTTTTACTACATGTTCAGTGTCCAATTTCACAAGATGGCATTCTGAGATGTTTTCTGTGTCAGATGGCTCTTCCTTGTCCCTATTACACAGACCCTGAACTGCCAATTAATGAGCAAAGGAGTAAAACCCACCTATTCACCAGGCACTGCCTGCACTTTTCTATCAGAGAAACAATTACCTCACTCTGCCTCAGAAAATGAAAACAGGGAAAGAAGGAACTCTTCCTGACATATTTGTTTTGAACACGGTATGCATTTCTCCCCTCCTGTATCAATACAGTTAGATCATGTTCTGTTTTCATCAGGTTACAGAACATTTCACTCTGTCAGCATGAGATAATTTGCAAGTGAGGTGATAGATCTCCCTTGCTGAAATAAAGGATCTTCTCATGCTACTTAACAAAGCTCTGATTCTAATCACATCCATCACTATTTGGTTCTGAAATTTGCTGGAGTATTTACATTAAGTAAAACAAAGTGATCTGCACAGACAATCTGAAAGGGAAAAAGAGGCTTTCAAGATTAAAAAACAAGCTACAGACAAACCCTTCAGAAGAGAGCCCAGTAGGACTTTGAAAGTTGCCATTTAAACTCTTGTAGTAATCTCTCTTTCAAAGATTTAGCGAGGAAAAAAGGGTTTTGAAAAAGACAAATCAAAATTTAATTATGTTAAAATGACTTAAGAAATACTACACACTTCCCCTTTCATTTGGTCCAGGAATGATGGATGCCTTGCAGGAGCAGTGAGTCATGAGGCAGACGATGAATAAGGAGATGTGGGAGACTCTTCTTTCAGTTAATACTGATTAGTTCTGAATGGGCTCACTCTACACCTTTCTTACATGGGAATATTCATATTTCAGAGCAAAGAGAATTTTGGGTGTGCATCCTGGAAATGAAACACATGACCAAATTTGCAAAAGCTGATGCCTTGAATTGATATCTGTATTTTGTAAGAAAATCCATTTGTGAATGAGAATGACCAAACTATGCTCAAGTCACATGTATTTGTCCCTGTGAAGTAATTTATAAGCAGCCTTTGGAATGCTACAATAACATCTTTTCTGTGTAATAGTCCTTAAATTCTTTACAAGCCCAAATTATGGTGTGGGGAGTGTTGTCCTCATTTCACATGCACACAAACAGAAGAGCAAAGCCAGGCAAGGACTCTGCATTAGTGACAAAATCTGGACTAACTCATTATCTTCAGCTCAGAGAAGAGAAAATGAAGACAGAGATGTAAATCCCAAGTGCCATGGATAAAATGGATGAAATATTATTATTTGCTGTTTCTCACATTACAATGATTAAGGAGCCATGATTAAGAGATCTGATAAATTCGTTTAAAACCAGATAAAACAAGGGTTTTTCTTCTTAATTGAAACTGTGGGATTCATTGATGCAGGATGTTGTGGAGGCACTAGGATCTGAAAGGACTTAAACTATTTCATGGAGGAGTGATCCACTGACAGTTATTAAACATGATGGTTTATGTGCATCCCTCCTGTAGGGATGCACATAAACCACCACCTGCCAGGAGGATACGGCAGGAGGATCTTATCGTGTGCACAGCCCTTCCACAGCTCAAGTTTTCCCAGTTACTGGGTCTATGTTGTTTGTGTGCCATAGACACCAAGGTCAGAGGGGAGTCCTGGTGTTTCCAGGGAGTTTTCAAAGAGTTCCTGCTTTGACCAGGAGGAGAGAAGACATGGAGCTGTTGGAGTGAGTCCAGATGGAGCATCTCCCCTACAATGAAAGGCTGAGGCAATTAGGATTGTTCAGCCTGGAAAAGAGAAGCTTTGGGGTGACCTGATTGTGGCCTTTTAGTGCCTGAAGGGCTCTAACAGGGAACATGGAGAGAGACCATTTACAAGGGATGGAGGGACAGGACACTGGGAATGGCTTCCCACTGTCAGAGGGCAGGGAGAGATGGGATATTGGGAAGGAATCCTTCCCTGGGAGGGTGAGGAAGCCTGGCACAGGGTGCCCAGAGAAGCTGTGGCTGCCGCATCCCTGGAAGTGTCCAAGGCCAGGTTGGACAGGGCTTGGAGCAGCCTGGAACAGTGGAAGGTGTCCCTGCCCATGGCAGGGGGTTTTGAAATGGATGATCTTTAAAGGTCAATCCAACCCAACCATTCCATGATTCTGTGGTTCTATAATCATGGATACAAATGCCTGTATCAAAACCTCAGAAAGACATCTGGATTCTGAATCAAGCCCACAGCATTGGTTTGAATTCTGTGTCCTGGCCCTGGGGAAGGAGCAGCCAAAATATCACAGGAATATCCCACTTGAAATTCAAAGAAAATTTAACCATTAAGAAAAAAAAAATAAAAAGAGAGAGATAAAAACATTTCTATCCAGAGCTTCTAACCCAAAATTCATCTTAAATTTGACCCTCATTCAATTTTCTCCTTTTCTTCCTCATCCTGTGTCTAAATTCTTTAGCTGGGAATGAGCAAATCATCATAGAGCTGTCCAGAAACTTGGATATATTTCCAGTATGTAGGACTTGCACATCTGAATATAGAGACCTAACAAGTTCTTTCTGCCCACTCTGCTCCAGAGAACTTCATTCTTCAGTGAGGAAGGAAGACACCAAGTTCCAGGGAAGAAATGGTTCTGTAAATTTTGCATTTTTTATGGAATCCAGCTGATGGCTACGTCCCACTTAGGAGAAATCCTCCTTCCACAGCCCCTCAGAGAGAACACCTCATGTCCAGCACTCAGGCAGAAGAAACCCTCTGCATTCCCCAGATCCCTCTGAACTTTTGACCCCATTGTATACTGGAACCAGCAGGATTATTTCCACAACCTACTTTCTAATGTTTTCCTGCTGCAGAGTGACATGGCCCAAGTGCTACTCAGTGCTGGGGTTTTAACATGGCAGGAGCTGCTCAGGTGCCACTGCCCAGGCTCCCCAGGGAATGGGCATGGCCCCAAGGCTGCCAGAGCTCCAGGACCATTTGGACAATGCTCCCAGGCACAGACTGGGATTATTGGGGTGTCTGTGCAGGGCCAGGGGTTGGACTCAATGATCCTTTGAGTCCCTTCAAACTCTGCATATTCTGTGGTTCTGTTCAACCTGTATGAATGGCACAGTGCCCGTGAACCCTGTACAGAAGTACAACTATTATTTCCTACAAAAGAGTCATTAAAAAGCACATTCTCTGCTGCTGGAAGGTCCCAAGACATTGCAGCAAACAGTTTCTATGTAGTCCTCTATTCCTCAGCCTCACCAACCCTGAAGTCAGAAAAGCAAGAAAAAAGCCAAACAGAATTTTCCTCATGGCTTTATTAATTAAGCAGCTGCTCCTGTGGGATTAGCATGTGCATGTCCTCCTCCAGAGGCAAATGTGTGCTTTGCCCTTGAAACACAGCAAGGTATTGGCTGCACCACATGTAGCTGCCAGAAGAATGACTATGGTAAAGTATCTTCTGTCCCACCTGGTTCAGGGATGAGCTCTGATCCTTCCCATTGTTTATGGATACACCATTTCAGTGTAGGCTGTCCTCAAATCAGCCTGGGCTCTGAAGTTCATCGTTCCAGACACCCCAAACACTCTAAGGAGTGGAGCCATTCCTTGTGGCCCTGCCTTTGGCCAGGCAGAGGAATGGGACACGTGTTTGCTCCTCGGAAGGCTGAACTTTCCCAGGAAGATACACTATAGGAAAGGTGGGAGTTTCACCCTTCTGCAGCGCTTTACTCTTGAATCCCTTTCACACACCAGGCTGTAGGTAATAGATTGTATCAGAATTCCCAGGGAGAGATTAGAGAAGCCTCTTGTGATTCAGACAAGGACTACAGACACCTCAGAGCAGATCCCTTTGCCACACACGATGCAGGCAGCGAACAGAGGACCTGTGCTCCTGTACAAGTGTGGTGCTTGAGCCAAGAGCATTCCTGCTGAAATCAGTGCAATTAACAGTGGTAGAATAGAAGGATCAGCCACACACTGATCTGAGGGCTGGCTTCGGTTACCTTATGCAATGAGTGGATTCTCCTTTCCACAGCTATGTCTTTATTGCACATTTTAATAGGTCTGTAAGTCAAGCAGGAGCTGACCCAGCATTGCTGTTTGACTGACACGTTTGAACTGACATCTCTTCTATTTAAGTTCCTTTTTGAGATCAGAATAGCTGAGTTTTATCTTGTAATTGTCAGTACAACTTTAATTATTGCCCTAACAGCTCCCACCCAGCAGCTCCTCTGTGTTACTGCTGCTTGACAGGACTGTAAAAGCAGAGGTATGCCCAAGAGCAGGAGGTCCCTGCCTTCGTGGCCATTGGCCTCAACATTTAACAAAAGGGAAAAGAGAAACAAATCCTGAGCACCTGGCCAGGCTGAAGCCTCCCCTGTACAGTCACAGTTTTCATCTTGTTTCGTGTGGTGTCTCTTTGTTCCCCAGAAGTTTCTCCAGTCTCTAATACTACACAGTCCCTGTATTTCCTGATGGACTCCTAAATCCCTCTGGAGTCCCCCTGATCCCAGCCTGAACCCAGCCACTGCCCTTTAGCCCCTGCTCTCCCCCTGTGCTTTCTTCTGCCACAGTTCCTACAGGCAACACCACTGACATTGTCCCTGCAATTCCCATCCCTCCACTGCCACCACTGCTCTCCAAGTCTCCGTCCTCTCAGCACCAAAAAAACCCCACACTGCTCTTCATGTGAGAAAAATGTCATCCTAGCATCTGTAAAAATGGCAAATGTCATGTGGGGATGCCCCCAGATATAATCAGATGTACATTTTTAAAAACATTATAAATTATTAAAATACTTGGTTTGTCCATGGGCAGTAACTTTTTGTCCCTTTGTGGTTTATGTTGAATAATTGCTCAAGGAACTCAGAATTATATAAACCTTAAGGAATCATCTACACAACTTTTTTTCAAGACAAGCCAAAAAGCAAGGATAAGCCATACAAGAAATCCCTGCAAAAGGCAAACGTCTTGAGGTTATAGTAAAATCAAGAATTGCCATCAAGTGAAATTCATCCCCAAGCTTACACTGAGTTTTTTGCAACATTTAAGCACAAGAACAGGAGATTCATTCCACCCTTGGAATGTATAACACAACCACAACACTCCAACTCCAAAGAACAGGTAAGGAAGTTCTCAGGATCAGAGAATTTTTAAGGCAGGAAAACACCTCCAAGGTCATCACATCCAGCCTTTGACTCCCATGCTCACTAAACCACATCATGAGGTGCCCACAAGTCTCCACTTACTTTTCGAACACTTCCAGGGATGGTAACTCCACCCCTGCCCTGGAGAGTCTGTTCCAATGTTTAACCATTCTTCCAGTGAAGAAATTTCTCCTGATATCCAACCTGAAAACCCCCTGGTGCAACTTGAGGCCATTTCCCAATGATGGGGATTTGAGGGTTGTTGTGTCCCAAAGAAACATTTCCCAGGCTTTGTCTGAACCACAGAATGAAATCATTGGAATAACTCTGAAGCTTAATACTGGTTTACATTCAGAGACTTGGGTGTTTGCAGAGTTTATCCAGGCTAAAACTCTTCCAAGCCTGGTTCATCTCCACAGCCACACCTTTTTGGAGTGGGTTAGGAGCTTTCTGCACACCCCTGCTGGACCTGCTGGGCCAGGGTGAGGAAGAGTCCCCCTTGGAAAACACGGGAGTCCTGGGGGGAACAGGTCAATTGTTTCAGCTACTTCACATCCCCACAAACCGAGCAGGATAAAACAGCACCTAGAAAGTGAAACTGCTG
>VZRX01013871.1:208609-222814 GCA_013398075.1 Notiomystis cincta
GGTTTATGTTGAATAATTGCTCAAGGAACTCAGAATTATATAAACCTTAAGGAATCATCTACACAACTTTTTTTCAAGACAAGCCAAAAAGCAAGGATAAGCCATACAAGAAATCCCTGCAAAAGGCAAACGTCTTGAGGTTATAGTAAAATCAAGAATTGCCATCAAGTGAAATTCATCCCCAAGCTTACACTGAGTTTTTTGCAACATTTAAGCACAAGAACAGGAGATTCATTCCACCCTTGGAATGTATAACACAACCACAACACTCCAACTCCAAAGAACAGGTAAGGAAGTTCTCAGGATCAGAGAATTTTTAAGGCAGGAAAACACCTCCAAGGTCATCACATCCAGCCTTTGACTCCCATGCTCACTAAACCACATCATGAGGTGCCCACAAGTCTCCACTTACTTTTCGAACACTTCCAGGGATGGTAACTCCACCCCTGCCCTGGAGAGTCTGTTCCAATGTTTAACCATTCTTCCAGTGAAGAAATTTCTCCTGATATCCAACCTGAAAACCCCCTGGTGCAACTTGAGGCCATTTCCCAATGATGGGGATTTGAGGGTTGTTGTGTCCCAAAGAAACATTTCCCAGGCTTTGTCTGAACCACAGAATGAAATCATTGGAATAACTCTGAAGCTTAATACTGGTTTACATTCAGAGACTTGGGTGTTTGCAGAGTTTATCCAGGCTAAAACTCTTCCAAGCCTGGTTCATCTCCACAGCCACACCTTTTTGGAGTGGGTTAGGAGCTTTCTGCACACCCCTGCTGGACCTGCTGGGCCAGGGTGAGGAAGAGTCCCCCTTGGAAAACACGGGAGTCCTGGGGGGAACAGGTCAATTGTTTCAGCTACTTCACATCCCCACAAACCGAGCAGGATAAAACAGCACCTAGAAAGTGAAACTGCTGTGAACAATCCGAGGTGACACTGTAAACAGTTCAGAGCACTTCTCTAGAGCACAAGGAAACAGGTAGCAGGATCTGTTGGTTCTTCCCTGGTAAATCTCTCTCCTGTGGAAATCCATGACAAACACTCTTTAAAGAGTTATAGCCCTGAGTAATCGCGATGGCACCCAGCCAGTATCACTGATTCTGTAGGAGGCCTCGTTGGAGACATATTTGGAACTAGTCTTGACTGACACTTATCCTTCTCCCTCCTGCTATAAAAAGAGTGCATTTGCCTGTGTTGTTTTTAAATGAACTATTCTTGTTCATGTTATGGAGGAAAACCCAACATACACATCATTAATGAGCCACTGAAAATAAGACAGTGGGACTGGAGTATCTGCATTTCAAGTTTTTCATAACCCAAAGGAAAACACTGAAGTAGTTGGTTTATTGACATGTAGAAAACACAAGAATTCATCACCAACTTTAGACTTGTGTTGTTCTTTCCCAAACAGATGAGAGACAAGAATTCATGCAGGTGTTTTCTAGAGGCAGAGCACAGACTGAGCACAGACTCCAAACTGCAGGAGAAGCTGCCTTGGCACAGTGAAATGCCTGGGGGAGATCTGTGCCTTAGGATTAGACAGTGAATTGCCCTTCATCAAAGTCTTACCTCTGTAACCCTGTTTTTCCAACTCTTCCATCACCACATATCCAGACAAGGTTGCTCCCTTGTTTGTGAAGCAGAAAAATCAAAAATTTCTTGTAGTATCAGCTTTGTGATTCTTTTTGTTCTCTGTAACAGGAGCATTTTTAGCACCTAGAATCTGGAAAATCTGCCATGAATTAAATGTGTTTAGGCTTAAATGATTTAAAAACACTCACTCCCTAATGTAGTAATTCAATTTTATGGTATATACAATTAACTTGCACTGTAAGTTCATTGAATGCTTCAATAAATATGACATTTTGCTGGGCTTTCTCCTTCTGCTCCAGCTCCAGCTCAAGCTCCAAAGTAGCCGTTCCTGCACAAAGGGGTATGAAATGTTCAGAGTCTGGGGGGTGCAGGTGCATCAGAAAACACTGTGGAATCACAGTGCAGAGAAATTGCTGTTTTGTTGAGAAATCTGTCATGGCTCCAAACCCAGTGCTCAGAGGAAGAACTGCCAAGCAGGAGTGGGTAGAGGAGGACAGTGAGTAGGAACTCTGAGCTGGAGTACAAATCCTGGAGTGACACGACCAGGGATGTCAGTCCTTACAGTTTCAGTAAAATAGACACAAAATTTGTCTTCTTGAAACTTCCTTTGTATTGGTGAGCTGTAAATAAATTCTATTTTCCACAACATGATTTTTCTTACTGAATGTGAAGGGACAGGGGATTCCCTCTGCTCCCCACTCAACTGGGGCTTTCTCAGCATTACCTCTACTGGAGAACCATTACCAGTGCTGGAGAACTCCAGAGCAGGAGACTCAAAAGAAGGATGGCAGGGGATAGAGAGCCACATGCATCTCTCTCGGAGAAGAACTCACTGAGAAACCAACAGTCTCAAGGGCATTTGCTTTTCCATCTAGGTTGCTACTTTTAGGCCTGAAAATCATAACTTTATAAGGAGACTGGCCTGCAAAGACTCAGAGATTTAGGAATACCTGAGCCAAATTCTTATTCAGAATTCAAACAACAAAAGAAAAGTAATAAAACCCCCGAATAAACATACTTTTACTCTACCTTCCTCCATTCCCCTGGGAATAGGAAATCCATCCCGAAGTTCCCCTCTCTAAGCTGCTGATGCCAGGTTTTTCTCCTCTTACTTGATTCTACTGGCATTTCCATCATTCAAGAGCAGTTAATTTATGGCCCTTGAGTTTCCTTTCTTTCAGAGCCAATCATTTCAGCAAGGAAGGTTCAGCACCAGGTAGTGCTGCCAGCACTGCCATTGGTCTGTGCTGACCTTTGGCAAGTTATTTAACCTCCCAATGTCTCCATTTGCCAGCCTGATGAATGGTGATGAAAACCACCTCACGATAATGTACTTTTTAAAAAAAGTTATTAAATACTTGGCAATTACTGGATAAAGATGATCCTTAGCCCTTCAACACGGCTCCATCTCTTAGCAGATACTCAAAGTAGCTTTTGTCCATGCTTGGTGCCCAG
This sequence comes from Notiomystis cincta, assembly GCA_013398075.1. Classification (NCBI taxonomy): domain Eukaryota; kingdom Metazoa; phylum Chordata; class Aves; order Passeriformes; family Notiomystidae; genus Notiomystis; species Notiomystis cincta. The sequence goes on from VZRX01013871.1 coordinate 211,655, forward strand.
CCACTTTTGAAGTGACAAGTTAATTTTCGCAGGAGAACAACACCTTGTGCACATCTCAGCTGCCTGTCCTCCTTTCCCAGACACACAGCCTCTGCTGCACTTATTTCTCAAGCACAGTGAAATACACACAGTCCTTGTTTCTAGGTCAGCTAACCATGAGAGCTTATTTGAAATGGGAATTAAACAAAAGATGGGTGGATTTAATTTTTTAATGTATCAGTGTTCCATTCATTCCTCCTTTTACTTATCATTCACCTCCAAGAATCATCTTTGACTTCACTTGCTCTTGTGTAAAGCTCAAATTACCAACAGCTGATCAAATAGCAGTTTCTAAGCAGTGACCCCAAATTCCTGGAGAGCCACAGAAGACACAGAAATGTGACCTGACCTGCTTAACCCTGTCTGACCTCCCTGGCCATGCAGCCTGACCTGACCTCACTCCTTTTATTCCTCACAACACGCTTTAATAGATTCCACCAGAGGAAAGCAGTGGGGGGAGAAGGAGTCAGTCTGCCTTAATGTCTTATTTCAGAGAAGTGTTTCCTTAGCTAAACATCATAACTCTCAACAGTGATTTCCAAATTGCTGGAACATTACCTCCCACCTTGCCAGTGCAATCACTTCTTTGCCTGGGATATTCAGGAGTATTCCAGAGCCACTGTGCCTTTGCCAGCAGCACCTCAGAGCAAACACAACACATTCCTCAGTGAGGATTTCTCGATATCACAGAAAACTTCCTTGTTCTGCAGATAAGAGTGTTTGGGCATTTTATCCATCAGTCTGATAGAAGCTGCCACTTCTGCTTGGATTTGTTGGGAGGGGACAGGGAGGTGTCAGTTTGCTGCCGTATAATCCCCATCATAACATAATAACAAATAATCCCAGAGAGTTGCAAGAGCAAACCATCCCTCACAAGCCAGAGCCAGGATTAGCACTGACCACACCTCTGGATTTCAGCCAGTGGCTCCTCATCACTTACTCCCTGTTTCCAGAGCAGGGAGATCCTCCTGTCTTTCCAGGAGACCTGTATTTGCAGGCAGGCTTGGAAACTCAGAGACATAACAGATGTCTCCCTCCCCTTTAAATTTCTGCTTTTCTCTCCACTTACATAATGCTAATTAATTTGGGCTGAAATCTCTCTGATTCCTTGCTTGCACAGCACACATTCCAGACTTGCTGCTCTCATAAGCAGTCTGAGCAACATTACACTGAACATCCCTGCCAAATTCACTGTGCTCTTGTAACTAAACCCCAGGTCTCCTCTTGTCCCCAAAATATGAAATATCCCTGGTTTTCAATGGAAGTAACGTAGCATGATCATTTCCACTGAGAGGTAAATGCTGTTTTCCAGAATAATCATTCAAAAGCATTTCTTAATTACGATAAAGAAGGTATTCTCTCATCCCAAGGAGAAAGATCTTTAAAATTAGGTGCACACACAAGGGAAATAAAACTGAAATGGAAGGAGTCCATGCCAAGGAGATCCTATGTATGGAAATTCAATCACTCAGCGAAGTTCTGCTGAAGGGTGGAGAGGAACTCATGGGAATATCAAACATTTAATCCAAGAAAATGGGTTATCCCATGTCACTCTGCTGATCAGGATGATTCTATAATTTTGGCACCACAAGATGTGTGGGAAGAGTTGGCAACATGAAGCTCTAGTGCTCTTCAGGCTCAGCTGGCAGCAGTCAGGCCATGTCTGATGGGCAAAATGGATGTTGGAAAATGCCAGCACATGATGACCAGAGACTTCAGTGCATCCAGAGAGACAGAGCTGGGCTGAGGGAATCCAGCACCCAACAGTACCCTCGGCACTGTGGAAACTCATGTTAGTTTTTAAGTGGGCCCCCAAGGGAGGTTTGGAAAACAATGCAGCCCTTCCAGCAATTAGAAGCAGACTTCTTTAAAAGAATATGAGAAAGCAAACCAGCTAACCAAAAGATGACTTCCAATGCCCAAGACTTTTACAAAATTTGTCCCAGTAGTCCAGTAATAGAAGAGAAAAAAGTCATGGCATTGGGCTGGATATCTGATTTTGAAATTCTCAATGCCCACAGCATCGTGTTTGCCTTGTAACAGTTCTAAGCCCAGAGTAATGAACAAATCCCTATGATCAGCAAGAGTCTGAACATCTGTTTGACTGCTGAACTGGGCTTCCCTTTATTTTGTCCACTCATTTGCCTCATATTGGAAATCTTCCAAGACAGCTCGATTTCTTGTTTGGAAAGCACAGGGCACAGAAATAGTGTCTTACCCCCATCAAGCCTTTTTTTCTGTGAAGAAAATCAATTTTAGCCCAGTCAAAACATATCCCCCGCTAAGGGACAAATTCTCACAGACTCTCTTTTCCCGAGGTGCCTGTTCTTACTGATCCCTGGGCTGTTGTTCACTCAGAGCCTCCGGACTTTTAGAATCTCCTCACATGTGCCTGGCTCTTCACATTAAACAGACATAGGCTGAAATTAAAGTTATACTTCCTGAATCATTTAATAATTTGACCTCAAAACTGTGGAGACAACCTCCCTCCCCAAGCAGCCTTCCAAAGCTGGCAGCAGGACACAAGTGCACCTTCTTAACCACTCAATCATTTGGGAGAAAATAATTTCTTGTTATGAACTGATATGATCCTTGCTTCAAAAGGGCAAGGCTTTCCCTCAGATTCCAGGCAGAGCTACTGTGGGAGAAGAGGAGGATATGTTTTCCTTCTCTATCATCCTTTGTTTACATGTGTACACTCAGAGAGGGCTGCAGTGCAGCCCTTTTTGAGTGATTTGAACAATTGCTGTATCTCTGTTAACAGCTGGATTGGGATATCCCAAGGGATCATCAGAAAAGCTCCTGTCCCTGCACAGACACCCCAACAATCCCATCCTGTCCCTGAGAGTAGTGTTCAAATGCCCCTGGAGCTCTGGCAGCCTCGGGGCCATGCCCATTCCCTGGGGAGCCTGGGCAGTGCCCCAGCACCCTCTGGGGGAAGAACCTTTCCTGATCTCCAGCCTGACCCTCCCCTGGCACAGCTCCAGCTGTTCCCTGGATCCTGTCCCTGAGCAGAGAGCTGCCCTTGGGAGGAAGTCACAGATTGGTTTGAGGTCTCCCCTCAGTCTCCCCTTCTCCAGGATAATGAGAGCACTCTGTGTCCCTGAAACTGCAGAGGGAATCTCAGCAGGCAAAATATAAGAACTTACTGCAGGCTGGAATCTGGCCAGCTACCAAATTTCTCATCCCTTGCAGAAAGTGCTAACACACAATGGGAGGTCAGAGCTCCAGTCTTAAGTCTCATTAGAAAAAAGTGGCCCTGTCAGCAGCACGGGACCCTGTAACTCAGCAGTGACCTGTCTGGTTCCATCAGATGTTTCCCTCTGCCGTGGCGTTGCCACTGTAACTCCCACACTGAACTGCACAGGCTGCTGGCACTGGCTGAGTTCAGATCTCCCCTTCCTGGGCTCCTGCGGTGCTTCCAGCACGGAGGCAAAGGCTTAAAGAGCACTGCTGGAGCAGTCAGGCTCAGTTTGTCAGGAGGAAAAGGCTGTGCCCAATCCACCCTGCGCAAATCAGATGAATAATTACAGCAAAGGGCTTCAGGCAGTTCACAAAGAACCTGGTGTGTAAAGCTTTGTTCAGAGATGAAATTCCCTCCTTAACAAAGCTCATAAACATCTTGCAAACCTTAAGCAAACAAATTTGCCATTTTTCTCATCATAGAGAACCAGTTTTTCTCAGGGTGAAGTGACGGTGGTTCAGTTCATACAGAAATGTGGGGTTGTACTGTTCCAACTCAGGGGGTATCAATGGGGAGAGAGGAGGAGAACACACAGCATTCCATGTTGGCATATCTGGTTCACTTGCTTCATGCCTGTGGTTATTCTGGCACTGCAGAACAGTTTAGATCTCTGGGACTGCCCCCTGAATACACTGAAGGGCAGTGTCCTTCTCAGGCCTGTAAAAGAATCATGGAATGGTTTGTGTGGGAATAGTCCCTGAAGTCCATCTTGTTCCCCACCCTGTCATGGGCAGAGACACTTCCCACTAGCCCAGGTTGCTCCAAGTCCTGTCTAACCTGGCCTCGAAGACACTTCCAGGGATGGAGCAGCCACAGCTTCTCTGGGCAACTTATGCCAGGGCCTTCCACCCTCACAGGGAAGAATTCTTTCCTAATATCCAACCTAACCCCACCTTCTGTCAGGAGAAACCATTCCTCTTTGTCCTGGCACTCCAGACCCTTGTCCCAAGTTCCCTCGATGTTTCTTGTCGGCTCCTTCAGGCACTGGAAGGCCACATTCAGGTCACCCCAAAGCTTCTCTTCTCCAGGCTGAACAAACGCAGCTGACCCAGCCTTCATCCCAGCAGAGCTGCTCCATCCCTCTGATCATCCTGGTACCTCCTTTGGATTTGCTCCAGCAGCTCCACGTCCTTCCTGTGCTGAGCCCCAGGGCTGGAGACAGCTCTGCAGGTGGGGTCTCACCTGAGCAGGGCGGAGGGGCAGAAAGGGAGGTACAAAAGCCCTTCAGCAATAACCCCACAGCTGCTTCCACACAGGCGTTGAGCAGAAACTCAGGGTATTTCTAGGCACTACCAGCCACCCAGGAAGATTGGATTGGAGCTGGAACTGTTCCTGGCTCACACTGCAGTCTCCAGCAGCAGCCAGATCATCCTTCTCCCAGTTTCCCACAGAACACTTACTGTATACTCACAAAATAAATTTTAAAATATGAATAATTAAAAAGCAAAATATGTCTTAGAGTTTAACATCTATGAGGGAGAACGTTCAGCCACAAAAGGTATGGCTTTAATAATTAATTGCTGCTTTATTTAGCACAGAAGCAAATGTCTTAGATCAGAATTAAAGCCTTGTGAGTTCCTTGAAAATGGCCACACAAAAAGTGGGATAAAAACTTAGTCACAAAAAGAAAAAGAAGAAGGAGAAAAGAGTTCTGTAAAAGCCTATTATTTTAAAAAAAGCACATGAAAATTTTCATCTGGTTTCCAAAGAATGGCTGCAACCCTCATGGATTTATCCCACTTGCCATGCTCCTGTTTCCATCTCCCTGCTGGAATGGCATTCCCTGGGCAGGCAGCACTGCAGGAACACAAAGCTTTGCCTGCCAGGACTCCCTGAGGTGAGCACAGAGCCCAGGCTGTGCCCACTCTGCTCCTCCCCAGCCCTTCCTCTCCCTCATCCAGTCATGCCTCCACCATCACCAAGTTTTGCTGGGAAAAAGCAGCTTTTGGGGCTGGAAGAAGAGAAGGCAGCAGAACATCCCTCACTGCAGGAAGCTGCAGGGAGGAGAATGGGGCCGAGCACACAATAAATAGCATAGAAAGAGGAAGAAAACTTATTTTTTTTTTATTACTTTCCAGTACATTAATAAAACCTGCTTACTTCATGTACCCCTGAGAACAGTAACATCTCAGATGTGTTTGCAACCCAGTTACCACAACATTGTGTTAGTGCATGGGACTGAGAAAGAAAAAACCTCTTAAAAAACCCTAATCCTGCTTTCTAGCTCCCTTAACCACTTCACAGGCTAAACAACATGAGTGTAGAGAAGAGAAACAGCAATAGCTACCAGTTTGTAGCAATAATTTATTTTGTATAACAATTTGCAGCATGGCTACAAATTTTCACTGTTTACTTCTGTGTTTTTAGTTTCCAGGACTGTGCATGGAAGCACAATAACCTTTTTGTTTTGAGGATTCCTGCAAACTGATGGAGGAGATGCCTTTTCCACTGCAGTCTATCCAAAGCCAAAATTTGGAACATGTTCTGCAAGCCCCCCAAAATTAAAAGGAAATATGAATAATATAAATGTACTTTCAGGATTGGATTCTCCCACTCCTGAGCTTCATGTGAAAGGATGTTCAAGTAGGAGTGGAGTCACAAAGTGGAATCACAGTCCAGCCTAAGGACATCCTTTTCAAACTACAGCTTCACCTGAGTATTCATGGAAATAGTTTTATAGTATTTTTGAGTAATTTTATTTGCTTAACCAATCTTCAGAACCTTATTTTGAGTTTTCTTGTACATTTTCAATTATCATGTAGCCATCACTGCACATTGTTCGCTGCACTCTCAAAACCAATTCACAAGTCAATATAGATGGCAATCAAGTGGAAAAAAGTATTGGAAAAAAAAGACATCCCTTCACAGAGGAGAACTAAAGGCCTAAAATGATGTTTCTGCCCTAATGTTAAGAAAACATAGAATTGGCTGCTTCCTCCCTGTTCTGCTGTTTCTCAGGAGAAGCTTTGTGGCTGATGCAAAAGGCAAGTTGTGAATCCAGCTCCAGCTGCACATGACAGAGGTGGGACTGGAATAACAGGGATATCCCAGGCTCAGGCTCAGAGAGAAAAGCAGGAGCTGTATGAGAACCACAAGCTGGGATAATAAAGGATGAAATCTCTCTGCAGAGTTGCAGGCAGCATTGCATGCAGGATTAGGGCTTGGGAAGGGAGAATTCCAGAGCTCCAGGCCAGCCAGGAGAACAAGGTGAGGAGTTTGAATGTGCTCTCTTCCAGGAGTTGACAGTGAGCAGCAGATCCCTAAGCTTCTCCTTTGACTGGTCACCTCGTTTGTGGCAGCTGGAAAAGAAGAGGCAGGGACTGGTTGCAAAGGGGAGGAGTTTTCCTTATGAGATAATTCTGCTCATGAGAAATAAATTAGAAACATTTGGAAAATAGGGTGTGTAAGTTATTACTGCCTGAGGGCAGCAGGAAATTATGAGAATAATAGTATATGCATGTCTTTGGCTATTATTTACCTTGGCATTCAGTAAGCCATGGGGAGTTGCCAGAGCAACTTCCACACCAATGGTACAAAAGCTCCATGAATGTTATTTCTCCATCACAGAGACACCCACACACCCCAAAAAAATCGAAATTACAGGGTGATTTTGAGAAGGAATCCTGGAAGTAGCAGCCTCAGGAGGATCTCCCTCTTTTGCTGTAGTAAATAAATAACTTCAAGGAATTCCTTTGGCTGAAAAAATGTTCTAACTGAATTCAGAATCCTGCAAGTGCCTCTATCTGGAGCCTGAGAATGACCATGGTGACACAGAAAATCTGCATTATCACACACTGTTAACAAACCTTTTCCAGCAATAACTTGTCACAAGTGAATCCTATACTGGATACTGAATCCTCAGTAAGTCAGATTTCAATCAGACATTCCCTCTATCCTCTAATTTCAGCCATGGATGACCTAAATTTTTCAAAGTTCAAACCAGAAAAGATATTGAAAATCATAAAAAGGGGGAAAGCACAGCAGCCAAGGGCAGGGGCAGAACTGAACTGAGCAGCCCCTGATTTACACTCCACTGCAGGCACCAAAGGGCCTGGCACCTCCACCTTAAAGGTCACACATGGTTATTAACTTGATTTAGGAACCAAAGGGCTGAGGAGAGACTTAGAACTTGATTCACTTTTCATTAATTTATTTTGAAAATTTATGGACAAGTAAAACATCATGATTTAGACAGGACACCCTTCCCAAACTTAGATTCTTGTACATACTTTACATAGTAGGAGATTTTGAGGGTGTTCCTGCAAACTGCTTTAGCAGGACAAAGTCACTCTGCAGAGGAACTTTGGATAAAATGACAAAAGCAGGGAAAGATATTAAAAATTAAGTGGGATGCAGGAGAAGGCCAAAAGGAAAAAGAGACAACAAAAGTAGTTGCTGGAGACGGAACAGTTTTACATCTAATAATTCAGTGGGGGTTGAGGTGGTGCTAGGAAAAACAAATGCCTTAAGCTGTGGATGGGTTTATGATTGTGGATTGAATATCTAGCAATCCCCAGTGGGTGTTTCCTGCAGCACCAAAGGACGCTCCCAAGTGCAGGCTGCAGCCACTCCAGCATTCCCTGAGCTGTGGTGAGCACAAAGGACAAACATGCAGAGCAGATGCTTGGGACAAAGAGCCCAGGCTCAGACTCCAAACCTGGAATGCCAGGGGGATGAATTTCATTTCCAAGCCTCACTGCACTGGGCTGGATAGGAAGTGTGTGGTGGGGAGGTACACCAGGGCAGTCCAGCAAAGAAGAAGAGAAGAACAAATCCCAAATCCCAGGTCTGCAAGTGGCTGTGTGGTGCCAGCACCTCTCAGGAAACCTGCACCAGCTGGAAAAAGCTGGGATGGAACCAAAACATTGCAAATTTACAACCAATGGACAAGGTCATCTTCATTTTCATTTGTAAATGATACCATAGAGCAAAGTTATCCTCAGAGTTCATTATTGATTCTAATAAAAACATTTAGATTCTGGACAGGAAAAGAGACGCAATGTAAAGATGAGCAGGAGTCCAGTGAAAGAGATAAATCAGTTATTGCCAAATTTTTCATTAATTTTTCTCATATATAGAGAAGTTCACTTCCCCCACACTCTCTGAACTTTATTCCTCATTTTGTGTTTGATCTTAGGATCTCAACCTAGTTTAGGAAAAATACCAGTCAGAGAGCAGATGGAGGACATTAATACAAATAAATAACTTGGGGTTTTTTTCATTTGGGTTTTATTTTTGTTTGTTGCGCTGTGATTTTTTTGTGAATTTTCCCCCAAGCACTCACCATGTGTGGTATTTGGGTTTTTTGTTTTCCTTGTTGCCTACCACAAGAGCTGTTCCATGGGGGTGAGTGCTTTGTCCACTCTCAAGGTCTTGTAATGAATCTCTCAATTTTAAAATGTTTTCTTAAAGCTCTAGTTTCTGTGGCCACACAACTGGAACATTCATTTTAGAAAAATTAAAAGTAAATGTCTTAGAATTTTTTTGGAGTGTTCTGGATAGTGGAAAGAAAAGGAAAAGAAAAATCCCACCGAATGATCACAGTTTCATTAATCCCATGGGAGGTTTTAGTTCATTTTTTGAACATCCTTACCATAATCCAGTTTAAAAAGTAACACTCAGCAGGGGATGTTTATGAAAGATCAGAGCTCCAAAGCGGAACTGACAGTGAGGTGAATGCAGGTGGTCAAATGAAGCGCAATGTGAAAACAAATTAATATTTCACAGAATATGCCAATGAATGGAGAGAAATGTAATAGCAGGGATTCGTTTTCTAGGGAGAGACAAAGCTCCAGGAACCAATTCTGTGAGCTGAGGAGGTTTCTGGAGTGTTTCTGCAGCAGCTCCAGCTCATCTAAGAAATACTGAGCACAAAGGACTGTCACTGGCTGCAGCTCGGTGTAACTGAGCACTCAAAAAAGACTCAAAACCCTTCCCTTGGTTTGTGAGCACCACAAAGGTGACCTCAAACATCCTTGAAGCCTTACCTTCCCCTTCAGAAGAGGTAGAATGTCTTTCCTGGTGGACTGGGCTCTTTAGATATGTAACAGCTCTCAGATGGAAGTACAGAAATGAGACAGCACAGGCACCTTTCTCCCTCACCTGCACACAGGTGAGCAGCCCCTGGCTGTACCAGAGTCTGTTTGCTACAGATAAACCAATCTGTGACTTTGTTTCTTCCCTTGTGAAGATGGTAAATATTGACTTCACAGGACTCCCAGCATATTCCTACAGCAGTCCTGAGATCTCCTCTGTCCCAAGACTTCAGCCTCACTCTCTTCCTTTCCAAAATGGACATTTTATCCCAGAGTGGGGCACATCGAGCCTTGTTCTCAGCCCCTCATGACAAGCAGGACCTTGTGAGCCTGGAGCGTGTCCAGGGAAGGGAATGGAGCTGGGGAAGGGGCTGGAGCCCCAGGAGGGTCTGAAGGACCCAGGAAAGGGGCTCAGCCTGGAGAAAAGGAGGCTCAGGGGGGACCTTGTGGCTCTGCACAACTCCCTGACAGGAGGGGGCAGGCTGGGGGTCGGACTCTGCTCCCAAGGAACAGGGACAGGAGGAGAGGGAACAGCCTCAAGCTGTGCAGGAGTAAGAGGGGTGAAGAGGGGGTTGGGTTGGGTAGTCTAAAAATTTCTTCATGGAAAGGGTGGTCAGAGTGGCACAGCCGCCCAGGGCAAGGTTGGACTCCCCATATCTGAAGGGATTTGACAGCCCTGGGGATGTGGCACTTGGGCACATGGGTCAGTGGTGGCCTTGGCAGTGCTGGGGAATGGTGGAGTCGATGATCTCAGAGGGCTTTTCCAACCTTAATGATTCCATGACTCTGACATGCCGCTGCCTCTTCCCAGTCTAGAGGAACACAGTGTGACTCCTGTGCTCTCCGAGATAGAAATTACTCTTTTTGCACTGTGCAAAATCAATGAAAATGCTGCAGGGGACCACGGCCACCAGCTGGGAAGCACTCAGGAGTGCTATTTACTGACAGAAAAGGGACATTTTCCTGCTTCTACCCTGCAACTAAGGAGACGTGCAGGGCTGCTGGTTCAGCCGTGCCTGGGGGAGTGGCAGCACAAGGGGAGGGAGCCCAAAATCATCTGCTGAGCCCTTGGAAGCTCCTTGGAACACAGGAGGTATGAGTTCACCTGCACAACTCCTGCAAAATGCAAGGGAGGAAGGAACAGGTCATGTAAAAAACAGACTTGATGCTCATCTCAAATGGCAATTGCACCTTTAAAGGCAATAGCTAAATTATTCCTGTTTAAATCAAGACAGATCAAGTCTGGGACCTCAGTGGGGGCAGCAGCTGGAGAGCTCTGTCTTGCTGAGGGTGGAATTCAGCATCAGCCTTGCAATGTTTTTTCTCCTGCACACATTGCAAAGCTTCTGAGAAGATTCCTGGAAAACACCCGCAAAGGAAAGGATTCATTATTCAATGGAGACAATTTTTAGGCTGAAGCAAAAATCCAGTGTTGCCCAGTGGGTTGAACTGAATGTGATGCACATGGTTGCAGCCAAATCCAAATTATTAAAGTACCATGTCTGGGAAGGCTTTCTATCGCTGGCTTTCCTGTTTTACCTGTGTACACACTGAGAAAGACCTGTGTTTTACCTTTCAGAGCAGGATTTAGGGATCACAGGCAATACAGAACAGTGAGGCTTACACCCTGGCAAGCTGCCCACAGACTCCTGCTCTGATCCATGATCCTCTGCTCTGCCCTGTAAATCCTGGCATTCATTCCCCTTTCACAGGGGAAGAGAAATAGTAAGGTAGGGAAGAAAATGTCAAAACTGATTTTACCCAAATTAGTTCTAAGGGAAGACTTGCATCATACTGTCCTTGTGTTTTCCTCCCTACCCCTATGTCATCCTGCTTACTCGG
>VZRX01013877.1:0-127226 GCA_013398075.1 Notiomystis cincta
AAAAAAATAAAATAAAAAGAAAAGAAATTTGGTTTATGGCATTTGGTCTTTTGGTCAAGTTATTAAACAGCCTGCTCGTGCCAATGTGCAGTGACAGACAAGTGTGAACAAAGCCTTAGAGATTTGAGCAATGTGAGCTCTCGGTGAAGCTGAGATAGTTTTCTTCAGTGGGTACTCCTTCACTTCTCTCTGGTTCCTCTTCCTTTCCACTGCTCTGCAACTCAGTGAATTCAAAGTAAGTGCTGGCACAAAGCTGCTGAGGTTTGAATAACTCATCCCTTTTTCTGCCTGAAAATATACTGAAAATAATCCTGCTTCATGGAAATTACCTGGGATGCAATTGCATATTGTGGCCAACATTGTCTTCTTCCCCCGCCCACATACTACTTCTCACCTGGGTCATGTCATTTCAGGGGTTCATTTTCTGTCTGCACACTGGTTGTGTAGGAGAGAGCAAGGGGTAAAGGCTGTCTTTTTCTTGAGATGGTAAAAAACTGAGCTTCAGTACTTGAGGATGTTGCATTGTCCAAACTGCTCTTCAGGTGCAGTAATGATAGCAGTGCAGTAATGATAGCAGTACAGTACATTTATTTTACTCTACCTTAGGCTTTTTTAAGGGAAATTGGGTGTAACTTGTTGCCCTTCCAAACGTTGACTTTTTTTATTTCTCTCTGTATGTGTGTGTGTGTGTATCCATGTGAATGCAGTGAGAAAGAAACCTGCTACTGCAGAGCACTTTTAGTATGCTCTGTGTAATTTCTTTAGCCTCTTTATAGGTGGAATTAAACCAAAGAGAGGTTAGAATTCAACTGGCTGCTTCTATATTTAATAAATAATAACTCTGCCATGAAATTGCAATTGGTAATAAAAAGTCCTGCAATTCATCTAATGGCTTTCTACCACTGTTATAAATCTGTAATTCCACTCTGCTGCTCATCGCCACAAGACAGAGTGTATTCATTACTTCAGGTACAACTTCTTCCATAGAAAGGAGGGCAGGAATGCAGGCATTTAAAATTTTTTCTTCCCACACTTTCTTTTCTTCCCACTTCCTCTCTATGGGCACATTTTTTGACCTACATTGTTGTTTGTGCTGGTCTTTTCCCAAGCTTTTAGTGCTGATGGATTAGACTAATTCCCTTTGTTGCCCTCTTCTGTCTCTGTAGCATCTGGGTACTATTTGATCAGAGATTAAGGATTGCACTGTAGCCTGAAAATATGTTCTTATGTGTTAATTACTGTATTTTTGCTATGTGTTGAACTTTAATTTTAAACTTCACATGGGATTGCAGCCTTTTAAAACCTTCTGCCCAACAGAAATTCATAGCAAAACTTCAGTTTGCTGTGAAATGAACAGCTCATTTATTTGTGTGGGTTTACCTACCCCTTCTTTGCAAAGCAGGCTTGGTACAGTTTTAGCTCACTGATTTCACTGGCTCCAATTTGGCACTTGAGGACCAATGGTGTGGTCTCTCTAAAGAGAGAATCAGGTCCCTGTATAGAGAGGGTCTGTCAGATTTTATGTTGAACACCATGAGTGCTGCAACTGCTCTGCGTGCCCAGAGCTGGGGCTATGGGTGAATGAAGAGTGACATCCAGAAGGGCCTGAGTTTCTGTCACATGTTCACTTTCCAAAGCTCTTCCTTATGGGAGAGGAGATCTCTTGGCCAGGGTCAGAATGGGAATGTGCAGAAGAGCAAGGTGCTTACTGTTTTTCCTGAACTCCAAGCCTGAGTCTTAGCCATTGGATCATCCCCTGCAGAAGAAGAGATTTCATCCTCTGAAATCTAACAGGGGAGTAATTCTTCTATCAATGCAGGCCTGAATGGGAATAATGGAAATGACATCTTGTGTGCACTCAACAGAGGTAGCAGACAGAAGGGTAAGGAGTGGGAGGAGAAGAGTATTTCTCTTCCAAAGCAGATATGATGTGGTTATCCATACTCTGTAGATTAAGATGAACTAGGAATTGGTGTAGAAGAGACTGGACCAGGCTATTTTCAGTTGGAAGGGACCTAAAATGATCATCTTGTCCAACAGCCTGTTAAATTGGTTTTTGGTTCAATTAAACATGAGAAAAGGAAAGAAAAATGCTTCTAAGCAACAATGTGAAAACAGAAATGAAAAGGATTCCTATTTATATATGTTAAATGCACTATGTGTCAGTAATGGCTAAGAAGTTGGCTTGTGGAAATCCCAAACCCAATTTTTCTCCTTTATTGTGGGAAACAGAGCTCTGGACAGCTGAGGCTCCGGCTTGTGGCTCAGGAGATTTTACAAGATGCCAGCTGCAGACAAAATGGGAAGTAGTACCTGTGCCTGCACAGCCTCTTGGCCTGCCTCTCAAGGTCCCCTGGAGCTCTCTGCAGTTAAATGGACTCAAGCAGTGGGAGGAGCAGGCAGGACCAGCACATGGCCGGGGTTCTGTCTCCTGCAGCCGCCCCGTTAGCGAGCACTCGGCGGGCGGGCTGCGCTGGGCGCTGCGCGGGGCGCGCCTCAAGCCACCCTTCTCTTTTGGCAGCTTGGCTTCATTTCTGTGCTTTCTTCCCCTTCCAGCTGCAGCATTTAGAGGAGGGCAGACAGTGCCTTGGCAACTGGAAGATTTTGAAGGAAAAGTCTTTCTGGTGGTGATGTGAGCTGTGAATTTATTCTACCTACTTGCTGGCATCTGTACACAAAACTACATGCCAGCACCTGATGGATGCCATACATTTTGGCCACCTGCTCAGCTCCTTAAAAGTTAGATCACTCCCAGTGACTATGTTGACTGCCTCAATATTTTATAGGAATGCACATTCATCAGGCATCTGTTTCAGTTCACGGGGCTTGGCTCTTTTTTTGTGGAAGCTACTTGCCATTCTAGTCACAGAACAGGAACAAATTCTGCTCTGCAACATGCTAAATGAATGGAGAACCAGGCCCTTGCAAAAGATACGATATCCTTGATGGTGATATTGAGGGGAACAGAGTGAAGGGATTTGAAATCTCAGGGTGTCTGACAGTTCCACTAACACAATATTCATATTTAATGGCATTCCTCTCTGTGTTTTCTTTATCTGCTTCCTTCTTTTCAAAGATAATTCCTTAAGGATTGCTCATTCTTCTGCAAAAGTTTCTTAACAAGAAATGCGAAATGGCTGTGTATCCCTCCTGCAAAATGAACCAATCTAGAATAAGACTACAAACAGTAATAAAGATGAGGAAAAACTTCCTCTTTAAAAAAATTGTGTAAGTTATATAAGCTCACACATTTTATCATTTATTATAAAAACATTCTGTGGTTTTTACAACTCCAGTGTTTTACTATGGGAAAAATCTAGGCATTTGCAAAATATCTGATTCAAAACTGACATTAAGAGGAAAATTCAACTTGCTGTCACTGATTCAAAGATGCATAGAAACTTGACAGGTGAGAGATCAGCCTGGAGACCAGCAGAGAACAGTTATCTCACTCTGTGATCCTTTTAATATTTCAAAAATAAGTTTGTTTAGATTCTGGATGAAAATCAAACTCAAATTTTTCCATCAAAGAGAAGGGCTCTTTAGCTGTAGTTGCTAGCCTCTAACTCTAGAATCAAGAAATTTGGGGGTGCAGTGAATGCAGTGTGCTGTTAGCTGGTGCTGTGGCCCAAGGTGATCCCTGTGGCACAGATGGGACAGAGTCTCAACCCCAGAGTCTCTGCAGAGTGTAGCTGAAATTCACACCTCACAAAGAGCAGCCTGGGAATGGCTAAGTTTGGCAGTGTCAACATGCTGCTGCCAGGTCCTGCTTTATGATGCAGATCCTGAAATAAAATGCTTGGGAGGAGGTTAAAACCAGCTTCTGAAATCTTGCTTTGACTCCTGAATATCTAAATCCTAAGTTACAGCCACTTCATTCAGGAGGGTGGGGAATGGGTGTTAGGGGTTTCTGTCAAGAAAACCCAGTAACTGTGTATTTAGCCTATAAAAGATCATTGCTACTTCAAGTCTTTGAAGATTTAGAAACTTAATGTCATCTCCACCTGGAGGGACTAAAACCTTTGTATAAATGTGAGTGCAAATGTGTGGTGGAATACTTCTATCCTAGTAAGGCACACATGGTTTTTCACACACAGCAGAGACCTACAAGAGCTCAGAAACACAGGCATCCCTTCCCAGCCACATCCCAGCACTGGGACCACATGAAGACTGTTTTGGTTCCAGATTTGAGGGAATCAGTCCAGCCTGTTTGGATATGGCCTACCCATGATGCCCAGGTCTGCATCCCTGTGGAGGCAGGGTGCCAAAGGAAACCAACACGTGCTAAGCTGCTTGTTAAGGCAAAGGAGGATGAGTTTCTGACAGACAACAGGGATGTGTCAGTGATGTGTCAGCTCTGCTCTCCTGTGCAGCAGGGATGAGGGAACACAGCTGTGAAGTGGTGCTATGCTACCAGAGCCAGCAGCTGAGTCCCTCTGAATTGTCCCAGGTGTTCAGCTTTTGGGGAGAGGAGCTGTGCACTGGGAAGAGCAGGCTAAACTTTCTCTTCGAAAACTGGCATATAAAGGTTTGGATAAGCAAGGGTTTTTTTCAAAGAAAAGCAATTAACTTGCTGCTCTTTTAGAAGTAAGAAATATCTCATTCTCTTTCTTCCCACAGTCTGATAGCATTATTTGTTCTTTGCATTTAATATGATTATGCCCAACTACTCCAGGGTGCAGAAGCTCCAAAGAGCAAAAAACCAAATATTTTTTCAATTTTACTCTGAATGATGCCTAAATACAACAAAGAGAAATCTACCATAAAATCTCAGTAAAAAATAATATACACTTAGGCAGATCTTTTTTCTGCCCATTTCAGATGTGCCTAATGTTTATAACAATTAGACGTATTAGAATATTTACATTGGCTGACTTTTGGCAGACTTTCAACATCATGCACAAAAATACTGCCACACAACAGTTTCTGTCAGGGAAGTCAAGATACAGAAATGGATAGCATAGGAGAAACCAGATATTCCTGCATAGTCCTTCCTCTTACTGCTGCTGAGTTTTGGAGTGTAACATCCTCTGTGATGGCACCTCTGCTTGCCATGGAGCATCCATAGTGTGGGGTACAAAAAAATCTGTCTCTACCTATTGCATTTCACAGCTGTTGTGCAGGAAAGACCAGAGCTTTTGCATGAGGAATTTCAGGCTTAAATAATCAAAATCCCTAATTTGTACCTGTTCTTTAAAAACTTTGATTCATTGCTTCTTGTTTTTCCATCTTTTTACCTTTTCTTTCCAGAATTACCTACTTACATCTATCACATCACATCATCACATCACATCACATCACATCACATCACATCACATCACATCACATCACATCACATCACATCACATCACATCACACCACATCACATCAATCTCCTGGTTTTACTTTCTGCAGTTGCACAGGGTTTTCTCTTCTCTCCAGCCAGGAATGCCATGCCACTATGGGGAGATAAAAGACAGGCATTGCACGTCTCCCCTTATGTTTCTGCACATGGAGGATATCAGTTTTGTTGCACACAGCAACCACAGAATACTCTCTTCACCTTTCAGTGGAACCACTTATGCTCTTAGGTTTTCTGGTCCTTTGGTTCAAGGCTTTATTTAAGAAAATGAAATGTGTGTAGCTTCCAAGACCGAGATAAAGGGAGTGGCAAATGAAGGGGCCCCTAAAGCAAATTCTCTCTATTCTTCTTTCAAATAATCCATTCTTATTGCTTAAGGATTTTTTCAATATCTTTCCAACTAATGAAGCATGCTGTAGTGCAGTACTACAGTACAGTGACTCTAAAAAAGCCATTCTGAAGGTTAAGAAGGAAGAAGCATATTTTATTATATATTAGATAAAAAACTGTCTTACAATAATAATTGGACAGCATTTTATATTAAAGCTGAGAGTAGGCTGAATATCTCTCCCTGTAAAAGTGTCTCAATCTCTTAAAACATTGAACTTTCTCAGGGACTTCTCAAGGTCCCAGCTGAGGAAAACAACAAAATCAGCTATTCCTTCAGCACAGAGGAGTTGCTAGGATTTGATCTTGCCTTTTGTAAGTTTTTGAGATTCGAACATGAAAGTATTTTATTTTGCCACTCATTTCAGAATTTGCTTAATCTCAGCATGGAAAGTGGGGTGGGGAACAAATGCTGAACACTGAATTTCAAAGAGTTGTAATGACTTGTAGTAGTTTAAAAACAAAGTATTTTATTCTACAGAATCAGCTTAATTCTAGATGTTGTACCATACACAGCCCACAGCTTCAAATTCTGTGACTAGACAGCATTTTGACAAAACCAGCCCTCAACAAAACATGGCAGTGACAGTAACTGAGAAATACTCACTGGCAGAAAAGCTGATAGTGACAGAAAACCTGAACTAGCCTCGTGGAGAGTGGAGAGTGCTGGAGCAGGGCACAGTAAAACCTTTTGCAGCACCATAAGCAGTACTTAGAGAAAGTAGCTGGCAGAGCCACAAGACATGTCACTCTAGGTTAGCCCTGAGAGCTGCATGTGATCTGGTGTGTGCTGGAGATACTGAAAAGCCTCTTAGTGCCTGTAATATGTTCAAGCTTAGCAGCTCTGTAGGAATGAAAGTGCAAAAAACCCCTCCAAACCCAGAAGTTCGGTGTAATAAATTTTAACTCTAGCGAAGAGGATTCTGTAAATATATGAAAGAAAGGTAAGAAGAAGGAAGAAGAGGGGGGAAAATGCAAAAATGTTTTCAAGAAGCTTGCATGCTAACTAAATAATTCTTAGCAGAGTTTCAAAGTCAAACTGTACAATCAGATAGAAAAAAAAAGCAAAAATATTTTCCCTCTCCTTTGCATAATATGTATTGGAGCATTTCCCCCATGGTTTTTAGCAAAATATGGTGGTTCTATAACATTTCTTTTTATTTGATCATGTTCCAACCCATGAATCATTTGCCACAGAGTTGATTGCTTTGTGACTAGTACTGGTTATCTGTATCAGTCTAGACTGATTCCCTCCTCTAAATGACTCAACTTAATGACTCTGATGACTCCAGCATCTTCTGGAGAGTCTAGATATTGCTCAGATACTCAGAGGTTTCTGCAGCCTCTAGAACAGCCTGGCCCAAAATCCCAGACCAAAGCATGTCCTAACTTGGGAGGGTTCAGAGTCAAAATCTGGACCTGAATTTCCCTGAATTTCCCCTGCTAATACAGGTCCTGGGAGCTGGAGGGCCCTTTAGTGACCCCTCTCTTGCTGCTCATGTAGGCAGGGATCAGGGACATGGTGGATGTGGGCATGTTTGGAAAGCCCTGCTCCAGCAGCTGGGATGAAGGTGTGCTGTGCTAACAAGAGAGAAGAGTTTAAAGCCTCCTGAGCTCGCCCACGGCCATCTGTGCCTACATAGACACAGGACTGGGTTTTGCCATGAGCAGGTAAGGGGAGATTGAATTGCTGGGGTGTGAGTGTGAAATGCGTGATGTTCTGCCCAGGATTGCACTGTCATTGAGGCAGAGCATCTTCACAAAGCTGAACAAGGGCTGGATTTACAAGTGGCTTTGAGCTCTGGTCAGGGAAGGAGAGTGCACTCTCGTCTGTCACCTTGGTGTAAAGCTGGGGTAATGCCACTGGAGGTGGGTAAAAGCATCTCAATAAACAGAGGGTATATGGGATTGGTGCCCAGAAAATCTGTGAATAGAGAGATAATTGATTGCCTTGTTCTGAAGAATCTTGAGCCTCTAAGCCTGTGGGAGCTGTGCCTTTGCAGACAGGTTTTCCATACAGTGAGGAAAGCACTGCCTTCCTGGGTGTGCAGCACACTCCAGCTCTTTGCAAAGGTGAGGGAGAGGTCTATTTATGAAGTCAGGTAGACATTGACAAGGAAATTGTGATATTTTAAGCCTACAATAGGGTTTTGCAAATATGGGAGAGCATGTTGGTGCTTGTTTATGGATATACCATAAGACTAAAGGTAATCAAAATTATAGTGAACTTGGCTAAGGTAAGTAAGCAATGCTGCTGAGTGGAACACCCAGGCTCCTGGGCTTAGTGCAGGGAGGAGGTCCATGCTTTTACAGGTGTGCCTGACTCCAAAGCTAACAGCTTGGGGTGCAAGGAAATCCAGACTCAACAAAGTACATGGCTGGGTCCATGTGTGCTGACTTTGCTGCTGGCTGTTGCTGTTGCAAAGAGCATGTGGATGGCTGTCATCAGAGTTGTACCAAAAGAAAGCTCAAAGGGATGCCAGCTTGGCTTTGTTGTTTTTTTTTTCTATCACTCAGCTGCACTGAAGCCCGACGCCTCTGGTAGCCAGTGGTGGAGCAGTGAGAAGCTGGTTTTGTGCTGCGCTTTTACGGGAGAAGCCTGGCTGCATTAACTCTTACTAACACAAGCTCCTAGGGAACTTCAGCAAAACCCACTGATGGAGGTCAACTCCACAGAAGCCAGCAGCAGCTCCCAGGGAGGCACCGGCTGGCTGGATCTTACCCTTGTCACCTGCACTGAAACCGTGGCTTTCACAGAAGTGGTGGCAGAAGAGGAGTGGGGATCCTTTTACTATTCCTTTAAGGTATTACTTTAAGGTGTGCATTACTTTTCTCACATGCTTGCAGCTTTGGAGCATTTTCAGCACATATATGGGGAGGCAACTAAGATTACTGAACTTTTTTCCCCCAGGTATTGGTGGTTTTTTTCCCTGCAAAGGCAGCTGACAGTATATGTGAGGCACTTACTTGAAAAGCAAAATACTTGTAGAAATTTGACTTCAGATTTACATGTCTTTCTAACTCTATCCCCTTCCAAAAGAGGACAGTACTGGCTTTCTGTGGAGGTATTATAATTATACATGCATCTTTAGTCAAAAGCTTGTACTATTTTTAACACCTTTTTTTAATGTAATTTCTTAGAGGCATCATCTTTACATAAGGGATTTCTTTTCAATTTTCCAGCTGTCACAAACATCGTACACAAGTAAGAGGAGGTTTTTGTTATTTGGGGCTTTTTTAATCATGAGGGACAGGTTCTAATTAGTTTGTTTGTTTGTTTGTTTGTAAGTTGAGCGAGGGTTGCAGTGTCTCTTGAAATCTGTTGTTAAGAATGCACCAGATGAGTCATTCAGTAGTGAATGCTGTTGAATTGAATGGGAAGTGTATTCAGTCATCTCCAAAACTAAACATCACCCTAGCAATATGTGAATGCAGGAAAAAGATTAGAAAAGTTCTGAAGTTCCTATTTCCTTCAGATTTCTACGCCTGTTGCCATTGCTTGATTTTGTTCTGAATGCCACGTGTCTCCACTGTTATGGTGTGTTGTACAAGTTCAAGTTATTGAAAAGCCTGACTAGGAGTACTCTGCCATTCCTTCTGGAGCTCAGCACCAAAGACATCAATTTCAGCTGAATTTGACAACATGTGAGGTAAAAGGGGATATATTCAGAAGCAATTTTTGTGTCTGTGAGATTGGTAGTGCTCTGACACCAGCCTAACGGAATCAGTGGAATTACAGCAGGTTCCCACCCCTGATAAAGAAAGAGATGATCCATAGTGCTAGTCTTAATTAATGAGGGTCTCTTGTAACATGCTGCTGGTAATTGCTAAGATAGTACTTCCTACCTAGGATTTCAAGGGTGAAAATTGTTTTTTATTCCCTTTTTTTTCTCTCCATCTTAGACTCCCAAAATGCTCTTGAAAAAAAAAAATCACCAAGGACAAGCAAAATATTTTAACAACTTTCTCTCTATCTCTTGTCTTCTTTTCAAAGTTAGGACTGTAAATCTGAACAATGTCATGGGAGCAGTATTTTATAATGGTAAAAGTGACAATTAATTCCATGATTAGAAAGTCCCCAGGCAGAAAAATGCTCATTAATAAGAGATATTGAGTAAATTACAATAATTAGGAAACCAAGGATAGTCATGCATGTTCATCCATTGCTAAAGGAAACAGTCCTGTAGCTGAGAGCTTCTCATTAGGCTTGCACTTGGGTCTCTACTGGATATCTGGCTCTGGCACATATAGCATGAACTTTGCAAGGAGACTCACTGATTTCACATCAATTACTGGCTGTTGATAGGCATGGAAATATTTTGACTCTAGAGACAAGTGACAGCTGGTGCAGCTGTAGGAAAGGGAAGAGAAAGCACCTGCTCTGATGACTACAGTGCAGGGAAGACAGGGCTCCCTGCCAGCAATTTCAGCACTCTGTAAAACTCACATGTGGAAGGTACTGCTGATACCTGTTGACTCAGCTGGCTGTTCTCCACCAGCTCTGTCTATGTTGAGGCTGTTCCTTGCCCACTTCAGCATCTCCTTCCTCTTTACCAGGCTGTAGTTAAGCAGCTAAAACAATAGAAGTTTCAGTTTGGAATAGGCTGAATTAATTTGAAAAACAGAGCTCAGTGTTCAAAATGTAGCTTACAAATAGGGTTTGGATTTTTAGACGCACTGTACCCTGTGGCTGACTGTGAAGGCAGGGTGGGTGAGTGGTCACTACAGGGGTCGACCCCAGAGCCTGTGTGCCAGGGTGCAAACAGGGCACACAAGCTACTTCTGCTTGGAAAATGCAGGTGTAACCAGCAGTCATAGAAAAACGTGATCTAAACTGATAAAGAGAGACTAGGGAGTGACACCTCGTGCCTGTGTTAATGACTTTTTAATGATTTTACCCAATGACAGCTGCCAGGGTATCTCACACGCTGCTCAAACTACACGAGCATGCGCTGGTGTCTTTTTTCCTCCCAGGCTGCAGAAAGACAGCCGGTACCCACCCCAGGTAGTGTCTCTGTTGTACTGTGGTGGCAATGTGACAAAAGGAAAATAATGTTCCTTAGAGCATTTCAGTGCCAGAAGGTCCTGTTACAGGCTGAGATCTGTGTGGTTCTTTTTCAGAAAAATTCGAGCTTCTATCTTTTCCTATGCTTAACAGAGGAACGGCCCTGTACAGTTTCAGACTAGAGAGTGTTTGGCAGTTCAGGTTTTCATTTTTATGGTTTTTTGTTTTGTTTGTTTGGGCTTTTTTTGGGTTGGGGGGGCTGGTATATTTTAGCTCAAAAATGGAGCATTTCCTCCACTTAGAGGAATGCAGATTTTCTTCTGGTAGTCACCACTACAGAAGGGCCAGCTGCTCACCAAAGCTTTGCTAATGAAGTCTGATTTGGGGCCATGCATGGACTCCTGGCATACAGAATGGCAGCTTTTGGGGCAGGACTGGGTGTATCCATGCACCATTCAGCACACAAGAGGAGCTGGTGCTTCCCATGGCAAAGGCACTGCTTCATTCCTTATGACATTTAGGTCTTGCTGCTGTGTTATGGCAAAGTGTCCCTGAAAACCCAGACCATCTTTGTTCCTGGGTGTCTTTCTGTGAAGTATGCAGGTAGGTTACTGTCTCAAACTACAAGGAATTCTGCTGGCTGTGTCAGCACCTAATTCAGAACAGACGTGCAAATTGGTATTAATTACAGCTCCAAGCTGCCAGGCCAAAGGAGAGCTCATTACATCCCTTTACAATCTCCTCCATATGTGCTTAATCTATGTGTAAAAGGACTCTAAGTGAGCATCAACTGCACCTGCCAAATACAGTAGTCCAGAAAGAGCAGAAGTCATCTGAATATCTGTAGCCTTCCTCCACCTCGGGACTCTCTTAACTCTGCAAATCTGACAAGGTACAAACCAGAAAGCTGCCTGGAGAAAAGCTGGAATCTCAGAATAGTTTTGGTCTGACTTTCTGCAAGGCTTGGGAGGCTTCATCGTGGCTGGAGGAAGAATCTCCTCTTGCCAGATACTGAACAGCCTGGAAGCTTCCACAGTGGTAGGAGCATTTGCTTGTCCCCAGAAAAGATTGGGCAGGGATCATCTCTGCTGAGATAGGAGATGCCCTGTTTTTATGCAGAAAAATAAAGGTTGGAGTGCTCAAAAGGAGAAAGGAACAGCAACTGTGAGTTTTCTCAGTGGAACTGTGTTCCCACCATCATTTCCTACCTCCCAGCAGAGCTGGGAATCCATCAAGCTGTACTTTTTGTTTCCTGCTGTGTAGAGTTGAGTCCTCACCTGTGCAGCAGGACACAAAGGTTTTGTTGTTTACATCCAAGGTTGTTGGGAACCCTGGTGTCTCCCCTGCCAGCTGGGAACCCCAATCACTGGTCCAAATGTTGGCACCTCCTTCCTTGCCTCTGGCCCCATGAGCCCAGGTTCCTGTGCCATGCAGCATTAGCACAGCAGTGACACTGAAGTGTTACAGCTCTCAGGAGGAACTGTGTGCCTATCAGAATCATCACAAATTGTTTTAAACCTGTGCCTTTGACTGTCCCCTCCCCACACTATAGGATTCCCTGTACTTGTGTGTTTTGGCCCATGTTGCTCAGATATTGAACAGGACAGCACAGCCTAGCTCAAGTAAGCACAGCTCTAAGAACATGGGCTGCTTATCCATGGAGCTAATGCTCTTTACAAAGGTTGAGCTTTACCATCTCCAGCAAAGAGCTGAAGAGAACAACATGTTGAGAGGTTTTGTAGGACTACCCAGTTACATGGATTTGGCTCCAGGTGTTCTCAGAGACTGTTGAAGTCACAGTCTCATGTCCCTGTATTTTCATCCAAATACAGGAGTCTCTTCATCTCCTGAAAAGCATTTGCTTATGCTATTGCTCATTCTGATTTTCAAGCAAATATCACAGAGCATCCCATCATTGAATACATAATAAGAAAATAATAATGGGTGCTGTCAAATTTCTGGAGTAATCTCTGCAAATGCAATCACACATTTTAGAAAATAGACATATCAAATAATTCAGAGCTAACTTTGCAATCTTTCAGTGGGGGGAGAGGAGGAGGATTAAGTTTACACAAATAAGGTGTCAGGGACTCCTGAACACAGCCTCTGCAATGTTGCTATTCCTGAGATGCTGCACTGAGAATGATCTCCTTGGGAAATGGCTGCTGCAGTGCTGTTGGCCAGGCTGGCCTCCTCCAGCAGCTTAAATGCAACACAGAAGTGATCTGGCACTACAACAGCCCAACTGGGAGCAGCTCTGAGCCAACTGATTTGGGCTGTTCCACCCCAGCAGCCCTCACACTACAGTCCCTGTGCTCCACACAGACACATGGTTTGCACCTGTCTGTTTCTCATATATAAATATGCCTTGAAAGTACAATTTTTTAAACATTTTTTGAGATATTTTAATTTTACAGATTAGGCATACTTAATCATTTTAAGTGATTAAGAAAAACAACACTTTACAGTTTTAAATAGGGCTGTCAAAATCATACAATTATGGATGGACATTTCAGTGATCTGTAATTACCTTTCCACATTGAAAATATTCTATGAAAAAATAGATAGGTACACCATTAAAAATTTATGTTTCCTGATGGCATTTAAATCAGGAATATCTGTCTAATTCGGTGCAATTTTCCTGGAGTGCAGTGGGTAAAACACCCTGCAATAACTGAACAGTAATGCCTGCATTTATTACCTGTCTTGTACCAAATCACAACAGAATGGCAAATAAGAACTATTTGCTAAGAGAATTTAATTAGTCCCATTTGGTACTGACTGTCACGGTGACACCTATGGAGAATTTTGGGGCAGAGTGGGGGCTTGGTGAGCTGTTGAGGTTGGAAAGATCACTGCAATTAGCATGCTTTATATTGTGTGCATTGAAGGAACCCTGCTCATCCATGGTGGTGAAGTCAGAGCTAAAAAATAGGTTTTTAAAATAACAGAGGTTCACAAAAATATATATATTTACAGCTTTGCTAGATTTTAAGAAGATGAGAAGTAATCTTAATAAAAAAACTGCCCCTTTCCATGAGAAAGTGTATGGATTTAGTGAATAGACTGTCTCAACTTGTCTGTTTCACTAAAAGGAAGAAAATACTATAGACCTTTCCTCTATGTAGCACACAAACGTTCCAGACTAGGAGTGGAATACAATATAGACACAAACTCATGCAAAACTGCTTCTCAAGTTCAACAGAACAGAAAAAATCAACTTGTGTTCCTTCCAGCTGTGTGTTTTTCCCAACGATAAGGACTCCTTGGGAAGTGACTGTTGCCAGCACCTTTGATATGTTGTGAAGGTTTCATGTGGCAAATTTCCAGAATGTCCCCTAACTTGGGCCAGGAGGACAACCCAGGCAGTCAGGTAGAAAGCAGCTCAGAGAGGCAGGCTCTGCACAGGGGATAGGAGGGCTATCAAGCACAACCAGTAGCATTTAAATGAGAAAGCAGCAGTCCCAGAGTCAAACCTGGGGCTGAACTGCTGTTTATGCACTTTGAATCAGGCTCCATTCCAGGCCACACTAATTAAAAAAAAATGAACTCCTAGAGGGATTGTTGCCTGCTCAAATGTGTTTCTCTCAAACAAATGGAAGCACTTTCAAAGACAAAATACAAAACTTAGCTTTGAACTTTCTTTTCTCCCAGTGTTTCTTACCTTCACATGAATTTTCCCTGGGTTTTTAAATGTCAATCAAATTGTTCTCCCAAAATTTTCAGGAACATGTTGTGTGAACTCTGTGTAGAAACATCTTCTTAGTCTTGCCTTGCTGGATGGAGAACTTTCTTTTGAAACATATTTGTACTACATGGGTGGACAAACAGCTTCCTGCTGCTTGTGACAGCTAAGGTGGAAGATTTCAGTGGCCTTCCCAGTTGAATGAGCATGTTTCCTCCTTATTGAGACAGGGCCTATCAGCAAATGAGTCAAGAATTTTTTTTCAGACATTTTTTTCAGCTTTTCTTTTCTTGAGCATTAGAAGATTAATTAACCATCTGAATCTTCACATTCAGGTGATCAGCATTTACTGTGTGAAGTTTGTTTCTATCCCAAGTATTCTGGTTTTTGTTCCTCTTCTTGTAAGATGTTCCCTTTACTTTTTTCCTTCTTGGCAGTCAGAATTGTTTTCTACAACTAAAGTATGAGCAATGCACCTACAGCTTTTCTTCAAGCAGATTGCTGTTAGGCTGTGGGATTTTTTCACCAGCAAACTCGGGTACAAAGTTTCAACAGAGGAAGAAATATGGATGTTTCCTTGGCAGTTTAACCAAGTTTGTTCTTTTTTTGTGTATTAAAGAACCTTTATTTTGTAGGTGGTAAGCATAACCATAGCCATGACCCCTTCAGTGGCATCATACTTCATTTCTGAAAGCCCACAGTTTAAGCTGGTCACACCTGGCAGAAATTCTTCATCTCAGGACTCCAAATAAATATAAGAAAAATGCTATCTTATACTTTAAAAGTCCTTTTTCCTAAGATCAATATGTTTATGCCATTTCCAAGCCAGTAGCCTTTACACCCATACTCTTTAGTTGCAGAGCAAACTTTAATTTATGTGAAGATTCACAGAAAGCTCTGAAGTGCTCATGTTTCTGTGATACAATAAATAATATGCAATGTGTGCAAAACACTCATCTGATTATGTCTGTGTAAGTACCTTTTAGTTTTAAGAATATTCCTTAAGAAAATAGGTGCAGACTTGTGTGAGTGCATAATAATTCAAGTGGAGAAGGATCTCTGGAGGTCACCTGAACCAACCACTTGAAAGCAAATTCAAACTATGCCAGATTTCTCAGGGCAGTGTCTATTTAAGTTCTGAATATCTCCAGGGATGGAAATCCCACAGCCTCTCTGGGTTCCCAGCCCTGTGCTTGACCACCCTCATGAGGAACACTTTTTTCTAATGATTTATTAAGATATCTCATGTTGCAACCATTGTTTGTGTACTCTTGCCCTTTCATTGTGCACATCTGAGAAGAATCTAGGTCCATCTTCTCTGCACCCTCCTGCCAGATAATTGTAGGCAGCATTTAGATCCCAGGAAGCTCCTCTAGGGTTTCTGCTGTGGAGGAATCTGGCAGTATGGAAAAGAGGTGTTTAATATTTCTGCTTTGTTTATTTGTTTAAAAATTCTATGAATTATATCAGAGGTTTAGCCAGTACCTTTAAAACGCCCTAATTGGGTTAATGAGTGTATTTCTTTGATTCCCTTCAGTGATGCAGTCCAAAGTGCAATTTGCCTTAGAGGTAAGCTGATTATAAATCCCTGATGGAAATCAGTCAAACTACATGGCACCTGTCTGCCTCTGGAAAATTAATCTTCCTGGGGGTTTTTGGTTATGGGTTTTTTGTGGTTTTTTTTTTTTTTTTTTGTGGGGGGGGTTGTTTTTTTTTTGTTTTTTTTTTTAAGGGTTACTGTGTCATTAACTGCATCATCATGTGTTTCTGGATGAAGAGGAACATANTAAAATAGCAAATCCATACAGAATATTCTTAGTTTCCAATGTTCAAGACTCCAGATCTTCTACAGCAGGATCAAAAATAATTGCTAATCTAGACTGCTCCATTTTTCTACATGGGCTGCAATTAATGTGCTTATTTTAGAGAATGAGAAAATATTTTTCTCTTTTTTTCCCCTTCTTCAAGAAAGTACAATGCAATCTGCTAGTGGTGAACCTGACCATGAGCATGACAGTTACCCAATTTGACATGGGGATTTATATATTCTTCTTATGTGTTAAGAACACTCTTACAAAATTGTTTGGCTTGCTCCATGATTGCAGCTCTCTTACAATCTCAATTGCTTCAATGCTAACCCCATAATTTTTAAAATATACCAAAGGCAAGATAATTTGTGTATTCCCAGAGTTTATCAACTGTCAAGGAAAAGCTGTTTGGAGGATTTAGCTGCTACTGGGGCTTGTGATATGAGGGATCAATGCCTCTTCTTCACCCAAGAGACCAAGAACATGGTGCAGGAAGACACTAGGTCAGCAGGGCCAAGAATTTATCACAGGCTTGCTGTCATCATATTAAGAGGCCAGTCAGCCATTCCAGGCTCTATTTGCTCATTTCTTACCCAGAAACCTATTTTTTCCAGGTTGTTTCATAAGTAGCCTTAGTAGCCAGAGCTAAACTGTTTTAGATTGGGTTCCTGTTCAAATACAATTTGACCATTGATAGTTGAACCTCTTTTTCTATTAGGCAACTTCTCTAATATCAAAGATTTTTGTGCCTCAAGACACGAGGCACAGCACCTCCACTGGAATGGGCTACTAGACATATCCCCATTCCACAGTCACAGCTGCTGCTCCCCAGCAGAAGGGATACAAATCCTGAGAGATGACAAAGCAAAGAAGATGGCTGGGGAGAACTGGAAGAAAGGATGGCATTGTGGTACCAAAATGCCATCCAACATCCCCAGAAGGATTTAACTATGGTCTTGATAAAGGGGTTTGCAGGGGTGACCTTTGCCTCAAATATAAAGCAGAATACTCTTGTTAGAGTAATTCCAACCTCTGGATTCAGAAGTTTTATTAGAGAAAGAAAATGACAAGCCTTTTTTTATAGCCAAAGGAAAAGGCACACAATCTTCAGACAGGTTTTCTGGCTTTCATTTCACCCATGAAGAGGCATTTTCTTCATTGACTAAACCTGGTTTTAATCTTGGAGTAACAGCAAAACACAGATATGTGATCTGGATTTCAAACACTTCCATGCTCCAAACACAGCAGCCTTGTGGAACAGCAGTGTATGCAACAGCTCTAGTCAGGACAAGGAAATCCTCTTGACTTTCATTTGTTGGTGATCAACAAATGTCATCAACATCTCTAGTTTTTCTAACCTGAAATAACTGTTGTATGACACTAGTGGCTCATGGCATTCTCATATAATGGAATTATCAATGCCCATTGCAAAAGAAGCCCTTGTCCACAGAGGTTTGGGAGATACTATTATCTTCCTTTTTATCAGAATGCCTCTGATGTTTGCACAGCATGTTATTGAGGAACATTTTTTGTAAATTACCCCATCCAGGATTGTTAGTAAGAAATTATTTTTGTTTGAGGAATGCACAAGACATGAAATGAAACACTTCTATGTCTAAACAACCTGAAGATGATGAATAAAACTAGGGAAAATTCAGCTGGA
The DNA here is from genome assembly GCA_013398075.1 of Notiomystis cincta. Taxonomy (NCBI): domain Eukaryota; kingdom Metazoa; phylum Chordata; class Aves; order Passeriformes; family Notiomystidae; genus Notiomystis; species Notiomystis cincta. The sequence continues at coordinate 17,890 of VZRX01013877.1, forward strand.
GTGAAATTCCAGGATCCATCAGCTCTCTCTTTATTCTAATAACCATTTTTAAGACCTTCAGGGATGGAGGTTTTACTGATTTAATCACTCTATATATATATATGATATATGATATATTTTTAGGTCTTCTTTTTCTTTTTAAATTTTCATCCTGAATTCTGTACCGTAGTTTTGATTTTTGTCTAATCCACAGTGGATCTAAAGAAGAGATTAGTGGATCTAAAGAAGAGATGAGTCCTTTCCTTTCTTACATCAGTCTTTTTATGTCCTCAAGGCTATGCTCATCTTTTCCTGCAGCAGGCTTTTCCTGGATTTATCAACTTGATTCATTCAGTTGTTTCCCCTGACTATATCCTTTGTGCCAGCTCATCACTGTGTGTCTCTCTTGCAGCACTGTGCCCAGGAGTGGGCATGGCCCAGTGGAAGGTTTAGAGCAGAGGCACATGAGCCTGGTGTTGATCCCAAAGTGCTGCTGGCTGTTGGAAGGGCGATGCCACAATGTTCTGGGGCACTTTGCATGTGTGCTGCATGAGAGGGTTGATGTTTTGAAGGCTGGCCCAACCAACTGTGGTTATAATCACTACACTGTAGTCCTGCACTTCTCCTTTGTTGGACAGCATCTTGCTTTTTTCCCAGTACACATTTCCAATTCATGAAGATAATTTTGAATTCCAATCCTGGCCTCTGTAAAGGCCTTTATCACGGTGGGCATCCTATTAAAAACCATGGAAGTTTTCATTCTGCAAGTTAACACAGACTGAGAGAGGCTGCAGTGATTTAAATTGCCTATTGTTATGGCTCCTTAATCCCCCAGATCTTTTTCCCTTTTGTCTGAATGGCAGATCCCACAAATAGATTAATAGAAATTTTGGCTTTATTTCTTTGTCTATGGCCCTTCCAGACATATCTCTATTTTCAGTGTTTGCATTTTTAAGTTATCTTTGCAGTTTGGTTTAATTTCTGGAGTCTAACATTGCTTAACTTAATCATTGCTTTTAAATTGGCAGAAGGGATTTAATATGACCATTTGTATTGTGCTCCTATGGTAGGGAAACATCCTTCTAACACATTCTCTGTTGCTCCCTAGCTATGTCTTCTTTGGTGAATCATAAGGTTTGTGTGTCAGATCTTTGTTCTCATTCTTATCCATATCAGTATAATATAGGAATATAGAATTCCTTTCAAGAAAATACTCTTCTGATTTTACACCAAAGAAAATGGGGACAAGTCTAGTCCCTTAGTTTTCTTCATGTAAGAGATATGTTTTCTGAAATGGAAATAACAAAACAAACCCTGAGGAGAAATCATTGATTTCAAGGACAAAAATGATGTGAAATCTTATCTTTTATGATTTTATTGTCTTCCAAAAAGACATTTCCTCCCAATTCCTGTACTAAGAAAAATATCCCCATGAAAATAGTTTCACCATATCTCTGCCACATATTTTTAAGGCAATTTGTCTCCAAGAAATTCAAGGGATTTGCAGATACCCCAAAAAGGTGCATTTCTTTTTTTTTGTTTCAAATCTTAAATCTAAATAACTAGCTCACACAAGTTGTTTCATCTAGGTCACTCTATAATCAATGGAGACAGCCCATTCCAAGGCAGGTGAGATGAGTGGTGACTCATCTCAGAGGCACTGCTATTACCTACACAATACTATGACAATTTAAAATAGCTGTGTCTCTTTGGAACTTTAGAGTTAGGTGAGATGACATGAATGGTAGATTATGCTGGTGAAAATCATCATGCTGGGAAAAGTGAAATCCTCTCCACACAGCCCTCATTGTTTGCTTAAACTAATCGCTGGGCTCAGGCACAGAGCACAACATCAAATTGCTCCTCATCAGGTCTTGCTTTCCCTGCATGACCATATAAAATCCACAAGGTAGTGTGGCTCCTTACCTGGAGCAGGGCCATGATGAGAAGCACAAGGAGGGACAATGACTGCTGGCCAGGAGGGGGGCTAAGTGCCCAGAAGGCACTAAGGCTAATTATAAATCAAGAAGCTCTGTGTCCCTGCTCCACTCCTTTCATTTCACCTTCCCTTCCCTCCTGACACCCACAGTGAGCTGTTTTCTCTGCAAGCAGAAGGAGCTCTCTCTTCTGTTCACCCATAGTGGGTTACAAATGCTTTTAAGGACTGTTCTCCCTTGCTCTACCCTCAGCCCAGTCAGGTAGGTGGGGTCCTACTGACAGCATCCTTCCCCCAAGCTGCTCAGGACAGATCCTTGGGGTCACGTCAGTAGGGCCAGCACCTGGCACCCCTCCTCAGCTGCAGCCCTTACCTGCCTCCTCCATCTTCCTCTAACTCCCAGGTTGTGGGTTTGCTGTCTGGAACTGAAAGATCCTGAACGACTGCACTGACATAATCTAAAACTCATCCCAGTTTCTAGGGTGTAAAGATTGGATGTGCACTCACCAAACAAGCAAACGTGGACACGTACCCTGTGGATCTTGCAGCCAGAGGATCCTGATGCTCTGAGAGCACGAACAGCTTTCTTACTTTGTTTCCTTTATACACACACCACTAGGGGACGTTTTGTCATCACGTTTCAGTCGCTACTTTACAGTTTTCCTTAGTGGGTCATGCTTCCTTTCCAGTCTTGGTGCTCATCTAGATCATGGAGTGGATGTCTGAATTTCATAGGGCTCGTGAATGACCCAGACTTACTGAAGCTGGGAAAGACAGAAATATTTATTTCCCCCATTTCTCCAAAGGAGCCCATCTATCAACATTCCTTATGAAGTGAGGCAGCTGGTTATTTCACAGCTTGCTGGAGCAGCACAAGAAAGCTGAGAGCTGACTCTCGTTTTAGCACTAAGTGCAGAATTCAGACCCTGCTGGTGGTTTTGTGAAGAAAGAAGTAATATACAGCCACTGCAAACCAAGCTGGAATGAACAGCACCAGCAGTGATGCATGTTAAGTATTTTCTGAAAAAAACCAAGAATATCTTTTAGGCTAAATACTTAAAATCAATTGGCAAAACTCAAACTTTACTCCTGTTTTTCATTCTCACCTCATTTGTCTGAGGATAAGTGGCTATCTTAACCCAAGTCACTACCCACCCATCCATCTATATGCTTTTTTCCCTTCTCTCCAATGCAGACAGAGCAGCTGGTGACTCTTTGGATTCTCTTTATTGTCACAATTGTTGGAAATGCCATCGTGCTCTTCTCTACCTGGAGGAGGAAGCGGAAATCTCGAATGACCTACTTTGTTACTCAGCTGGCAATCACAGGTAGGGTATGGGAGGGGAAAGGGCACCTGACCTCCACAGGAATCACTATTAAAATGACAAATAAGAAAATGCCAGTGGAGTGGTGAAGAATTCAGTTGCCACCTAATGTCCAGTTGCAGTTTGCCATAAAGCAAATGTATGGCTGCTTATCTTAGGGCTCAGTCTGACTCTGATCTAAAAAGATGTTGCTACATGCAGTAGTATGCAGCAGCTGCAACTCATTGATGTCACTAAATCTTATCTTCCAGTCTGAGTTTGCATCTGCATTTCCCAGAAGCTATGTCTCCAGCTGTTGTCATGGAACTGCTTAAATTAAACTAGTTTAAGATTAATCTCTTGTGTTTTTCTACTAAAACTACTCCATCAATTATGCTCCTACAGTGAAGGGTGAAAATAACTTCACGTTGTCCGGTTTAATGAAGTAGGGGAAATATAAAAATATAAAAGTTGAGAGGAACACATTTAGATATTTTTTTTAAATGGAAAAAAGGATGCTGATCCAAGGACTTGGTTGTTTTTAAACAGAATGTGAAATGTACAGAAGCCTGGTTTGTAAATTGTCAGTCTCAGCAAGAAGGAAAGGAAATGAGCATAAGCAGCACATTGTTTCTCTGTGGTCCTGAATGGACTACGTTTGTGGGGGTTTAAGTTTCCCAAGGGAAAATATGTGCTGTTTCTATAACAGTGTCCTGCTACTAATCCCTGCTTACAAGACATCTGTGTTGTACTGTTTGTGTATGTAGGATATATTTATATGCTTTCTATTGCCTTTTTTTCCCCCCTAAGCTATGGTAGGAATTACAGCACTTTTTCACTAAAGATCCATTTAATATATGATTTTCCAACAATACCTCATCCTCCTTTGGTGTCTGTCGTACCTGTGTTTAAACTGGAAAAACAAAGCACTGCACTGCCCAATTTTCAACATGCATTTTCATAAATAAATGAACTCCTGCTCATGGTCTCAACCACATCTGCTCAGGAGCATGTCCAGTTTGAAGAACCACTCTCAGCTGAAACAGATAGACCAGGGTGTGCAAATTGATGCAAAGAGGCAGGCCTGTAACTACAGGTAATGTAAGAATCTTTGCAAGGTGAGGGGGTGAAGGTTTGCAGTGACTCCTCTTCTGAAGTGCTGACAGCTGGTTTTCCTATTTGCCTGAGTCGTCTGTAATAAATGGTTTTACTCCTTATCTCAGTCATGACCTTTATGTCGCTTCCTTCATGTGCCAGCAGTATTTTCCATCAGGTAAGGCAGGACAATACAGCCTCACCCCACAGCTTGGAAGCATCAATCACACAGATCAAGCATTGCAGGAGTTTCAAAATAAACAGTCTCTGCTCAAGGAGTTCCCAATCCCAGGTAAATGGAATCTACTCAGGCAACCAAGCAGAAGTACAGGCAAAGAACAGAGGAGCAGAGGAAGCCCCACATGAACACTACCCACTTTCTACTTACTGCCAGGTGTACTGGAAGGAGTCTACTGCTGTTGCTATGCTGGACAAGTGTCTGAGTGGGAATTTTGCCATTTTGGACCCATAGGAAAGAGGACTTTCTGTATTAGAATGGAGGTGCCTGGAGAACTATTCTCTAGGGGTTTAAATACTGTCAATGTGAGGGGAGAGGAAGGCAAGCAGTTTTGAAGGAGCTGAAAGAATCCGTGACAGTGGCAAAGGCAGCAAGGCAAATATGTCATTAGATGTGGGCAGCAAATAGTGCTGTACAGCTGATGTTATAATTTGACTGAGGTCTGTGTGTTCCACTTGCTGATTCTTTTGACTTCCCCCTCCCTATTATCTCTGACTTTTAAAATTGCCTGAGTTCAACAGCCTTTTCCATTTCAAATTACAAAAATTCACATAGAAACCTCACTTGACATTCACATCTGCAACATTAAAAGAAGTAACTCTAGCTTGAACAGCAAGGTTCCTTTCAAGCCATGTCGACTTCTTTTTTGTGATGCAGAGTCAGAACTCTAATTTATCTTCCTGCACCAAGACTGCTTGTCAGTATTTTGGCACAAGGAAATGACTTAATTCCTGAAATGGAGCCATTTCACTTTCTTATCTTTAAAAATATTATTAAGAACAAAGCAAGCTGGCAACAGCCATCACCCTTTCACAACAAGTTATGAGGTAGATGCAGAACATTATGAAAACAGTGGCTTGTCACATTGCCTTGACATGCCAAGCATATTTAAATCCTACCAACTAAAGCCTAATCTCCTGGCAAACAGTTTCTGCTTAGTCAATATTACTACTTCCATCTATTTTGAGGTTCTTAAAATATTCATTATTTCTGCCCCAGCAGTAGAAAGAAGAATAATGGCTATAGCTTTATCAATGCAAGCATTTCAAAGCCATTTAAAAACTTTTTGTCTATTGATCTGTGGCTCAATAGTTGAGTGGTGCATTCAATTCTCACATTTTCCAACTAATGTAGTACCAAAATGAAATTAAAATACAGCCTTCGTGTTAGAATAAACAAGGTATTCATAGCAGAATTGTGCATAATACATGAATAGGAAGTGAGCACTGTTGCTCTTCTTGACTGGTTGCCAAGCCAGATGCAGTTGAGAAATAACTGATTGAGGCTTCTTCCAACACTGACAGAATTCAGAGGTTCAACTCACTCTGCAAATCTACAGAAGACTCCTACTGATCACTTACTACATCATAATTCAACGTGGTGCTCAAGGTGGCAGCAATCTGTAGGAATGTGAGTAATCCCTTCAACTTCAGAATGCTTAAGGATGTTGCTGAAGACTGGATTCACAATATTTCACATTAAATATACGCTTTTACAATGCTTGTGTCAGTACCACATTCAAGTCTATGTCTAACTCTCAGTTCATGCATAAATCTCTTTGAAATTATCTGGGAATTAAGCACTAGGAAATCAGCTAAGAGTTAACAGCTGAGCTGAACAATAGTACTAATCACTCAGCATCAGCTTATTTAATGAAGAGGAATATTGCCATATTTGCCTTGTGTTCAGTTTTCAGTTTGCCTTTGGGCATATTCCTCTTCTGTAAAAATGTTGTTCTTAGAAACAAGTTCGTCTGTGCAGACTGAAACTAAAGCTATGTTTCCTACAGATTTCTATCTCCAAGGTAATTTAGTTTCTCAGAAAGATCAAGCTCTGAAGATTACCCTGTGAGGAGGGTATTTCTAAACAATTTTCCCCAAATAGATTTCTTCTGAGTTTAGCACAAGTTATGCTCGTGGCGTAGCTATCTCTCCTGGCAGGAAATCTCTCACATCTTCCCCTACCTGATGCCATTTCACATGACTTCAGAGTCTTAGTGCATTTAAGATGTTTGCCTCCAACTGAAATCACCAAGTGGTTCAAGATGAAAGAGTGGGATGAGTTTACAGGCACTACATAAAGCTGAAAATATTGAAGTGAAACACTGTTGTTTTCAGAAAGTGTGTTCTGTCCACACATTTATATCTGTATGGGTCAGTTTACCCACCTCTATCAAATGAATGCCTTCTTAACTTTACTCTCAAAATATAAAAGCTGTGGACATGAGCATACATAGAATTCAATTGTTTGAATAGTAGTGGATAAGGAACGTAATTTATGGGCCAAAGAGTTAATTCAGTAAGAACTGTTATTATCTGACCAATTCCGAAACCAATCAAACAATACATTAAAAAAGTCTGCCGAAAGAATTTTGCCCCTCATTATTTTTCATTCAACTTTAACTACTACTGACAGAGGAAGGTATTTAAGTTCCTTTTATTGACTAGAAGTAGGTAGTTTATTTAGATCTTTTTCTCCAACATTAACATCTGGAAAGTTGGAACCTGAAATGTCATGACCTTTAGCTCAGTGTGTTTCTAATCCACCATTTAGCAGAGACCAGTATTTTAGGAACAGCATTACATTTTGTCCATTGTTAGTGGTAGAAGTACATGTAGGCACTTCACTGCATGCTAAATTTTAAGCTGTGGTCTGACAGTCTTTTTTGGAAATACATGCTCACACAGCTATTGCTGTGGATGTAATGGAGAGAGAAAATAGGAAGAACATCACCTAACTTCTATGGGAGCTTACATATAAACAGGGAAAAAAAAGATGTTCTGCAAACACATGTAGCTATACAGCCCATATTATGGTGCAAATACCAAATCCTAAGGGGTGACTTGAGAATGACATTAAAAAGACCAGGGGGTAATTTGAAAAGTGTTATAAAGACATTTGTCATTGCCACCTTCTTTAGTTGCTCCCAGAGAGCTGAAGGCCGTGGTCCTTATCAGCTGCACTCATTTTATTCAGTGTTTGGTAAAAATGTACTGAGAACCTGCTAGGAGAGGGTAGTGCAAGTGGAAATGGACCCTGCTAAAACAAAGTGTGCTGCTTTCTTTCTGTGCCTCTTCTGCCCAGAGGGAGCATGACTGTGAGACTAAAACCAACTGGGCTCAATCACTGACTTCTAGGAGGACTTTGGATTAGATGACTGAAGGCAGAGACTTCTAAAAGTAACTAATTTTCTGGTTAAGTGCACTAAATGAGTGCATCTAACTGTGCAGCTACAAGAGTTAAACATGAACAAATTTTGACCTTTTCTTCTTTTATTTTTTTTCCCCTACACCAAAACCACTAGGGCACTGACTGCTTTAATGGACTGTGCCAATGAATTTTCTTCATTGTTCTATGTGACTTGAAGGAATGAAGATGACTTGTTACTCCATGATCTGTAGAAAAGCTTAATATAATAACACCATTACCAAAATTAACATGTAGAACATTATTAACACATAATGCTCTCTGTTCCACCTTTTCCTCTGGAAAATGGTACTTGGAATATTTCTGCACTTTAGAGAACTCATACATACAAATTCATCAGTTTTACAAGTACCTTAGACATCACAGTGATTATGAGCATTGGAAGTTAATTGCACACTGCCAATTAGCAGCTAAATCAGCAGGTCTGCTTAATGGAGGTGGACTGTTGGCAGCCAAAAAGTCTGTAGAGTCCCCAGTTATGCTGGAAAACTTGCCTATTTTGCCAGCTGGGTCTTGGCTGGAACCTGCCAATATGATTTACATGATTGTCCACCTAAGACACAGAAACTTAATGCAGAAAATTGAACTAATTCCCAGAAATCTGTCCTCCTCCTCTTTCCACACTAATTGTCTGCTAATCTGGGGGAAAAATATGAAGGCTGAGGAAAGGTCCTACCTGCAGAAAAGAAGACTTGGAGGAAGTTACAATTGTACTGCAGAATCCACTGCTAAAATTGAAATAAGCACACGTGCATTTCTTATATTCATTATGTCCTCAAACCTCTTGAAACTGTAATTAATGTAAGGAAACTGTCTCTGCTGATGGATCATCTGTGTTCTGCACTGCGTGCTCCCATCACTGCTGAAAAAGGTTTGTCAAGATTGAGAAGAAAGAGTGTAATTTGTTAATATTCCCTCAGGCACAGACACTGAAATTTTACAGAGTACCCAAAGGCATCCAAATTCCCCATTTTTGCAAGCAGCTTTCCTATACACCTAACTGGAAGTCTAAGAACTCTGCAAATCTTCTGACTGTAAACAACTGATAAACAGGGAAAGAAATAGATTACATCCACCTTTCCTCCATAGGCTGCAGGAACTATAGCATTTAGTACAACTTTCATTTTGCATTCACAGAATAAATGCAATTCAATTTACCAAAAGCAAAAATGGTCTCTGGGAGTAAACACAGCAGTATTAGTATTGCTTATTCAATGCATCCCATGAAACTATGTGAATAAGAAAATTTGTTTCATGGCTGCATTAGTTGCCTGGAAAAGAAGCAATCACTTTTTCATCCTGGTTCTCCCAAGAAGACTAATTCAGTAAGAGGAACACAACATGGGACTTACTTTAAGTTAAGTTATGTATTAGCATGCCCTCACAAACTGAGACATAATGCAGGATAAGATAAACGTGGTCACAGCATGCAAACCCCTGTGGCAGCATGAGGCAAAACAGATTTGCTATCCTTTGCCATTCCTGGTGATTTAATAGCATTTAAGAGAGACTCAGATTCTTCTTTGAACTTTTACTCAGATTTGAAGATGAGTCATAATTCCCTAGTTTGTAATAAGCAACTTGGACACTGGTGCTGCACAATTCCACCTTGATATTATGAATCATCTTTTACTATACTCTTAAGATTTCTTATGTAAACAGCCATGAGTATTTCTGCATGTCTGTATGTATTCATTTATCTCTGCAAAAATGGTTAGTCAAAACATAGTTTCTATTTTCCCCAGGAAAACATACAATACATGCATTCCTCTTAAAATGTATTTTCTCTCTCCCAAACCAGTCCTGAAGAAGATGGGGTAAAAAGTGGAAGTTAGGAAAGGAAACCAAGAGTGAACTTCAGCATCAAAACTGAGAGACAGAAAGAAGCTTTATGTGAAGGAGACATGTTCTCTTTAGGGGTATCAGGATGTCTATTTCACAGTGTGTTGTCAGACAGCCAAAGGAAAATGCTCACAGAAAACAGTAAATTTCACATTTTAGAGGTGAAAATGAAGCAGGAGATCTGACATAGAAAACCTGGTATCCTGCAAATACTTTGTTCTGGTCCAGTCTAGTAGTGTAGGAACATTGAATTTGGGACTAGTGTTGAAACAATCCATGGAGTTACCCTACTTCCCTGTGAGGGCTAAAGCAAAAGAAACTTCTTTTGGTGCAATATTTACCTCCTTGAAGAGATAAAGTTATGATACCCCAAGCCTGGGACTGGAAGAAAGAAGGTAGCCTAGGAGACTTGCCAGTAATCCTGGGGTCTAAAGCAGCGGGATCACCTTTGCCTTTATTGTATGTGCCCAAAAGGGTTGGAGTCAAGCAAGTATATGAGGAAGTACAAAGAAACTGCAATGGATCAAATCTTGATGCAGTAACCAGAGAGTTTTAGGCCAGAATGGGGTACCCCAAAAAGCTGGCTGGGAGTTATTGTAGAGATGAGACATTTGGAGAATGCAGAAATGAGCTGTAGGTTTGCTGACAATATTTTCTGCTTTAGAATCCAATTCCAAACCAAATCCTGAGTGTTTTTAACCAGCCCACAGATGGAAGCTTGTTATGCTATATTTTTCTAAACATTCATGTAGTTTTAGGTACTTAAATCAAAGTCCAGGGCTGGACACAGTATCTTTGTTTCTAAGACTCTATCCACTGGAGCTCACTGCAGCAGGAAACAGCAGCACTAGCACAAAAAAAAAAAAAAAAAAAAAAAAAAAAAAAAAAAAAAAACAAANAAAAAAAAGCTGATGTGCAGAGTAACTATAACAGTAGAATCAGTAGAATGCAATTCCCTCCCATTAGTGGCAATATAAAGGTAATGAGCTCTCCATATTTGCTACTGGAAGCAAGAATGATCATCCCCTTAAAAACCCTGTAACAACTTTTATTTATATAGCTTACTTTAATCTTAAAAATGCAGGAACAAGATGTCCATGATTCATGATTCGTAATTAATGCAATCACAACCCACTAGGCAGACATCCTTAAAACAGTGTTTTTCAGTCTGTTTTCTGTGAACAGTGGTCTGCAGATCCCTTTCAGGTAGCAGAAATCACTCTGCAGCATAAGCCCAAGTACAGAGTTTACAGGTTCACACAGGCAAGGAGAACTCATGAAAAAAGTATTTTCTCTCCTCAAAGTATAATACCTAAATGATGTACTAAATTGTTCTGGAAGGTGACAGTTTGTGTGTTCATCACACACAGGGACTCAGAGCGGGATTTTCAGAGTGCTTAGGGATATAAACTCTATCTCCCTCTGCAACTGCACAACAGCAGACACACTCTCTGCTTGTCAGGAGTTCCAGTACCACTTTTAGTGTAGGATATGGTCATGTGGTTTTTTTCACATACCAATGGACCACCTGAGACCCTGAGAATTTAGCAACAAAGATGATATGGACTCATTTTATCTGCATCTCAATCACTTCAACACGCTGAAGCCACATATATATTCTTTTAATTTGCATTTTTTTGAGTCATAGGGTGTTTTCAGTAGATGTGTTGATTCTTGTGCAAAGACTTTGAGTATTTCCTTATATAGCCTCTAGGCACTTAATAGGCTTTAGTTCATAAATCCTCTTGCCTCCAAAGCAGGGGAAAAACTAACCAAAACCTGCCTATAAATATGCAATACAGTGTGCAATGATTATTCTTTTGCAGTGTATGTGTATGTTCTTTTCCTTAAGTCATCCAGGAGTGTTTTTTAATGCCATCCCTAAGGTTCAGGCCCCTGGACATCCCCAGAAAGGAAATAGGAAATGTTAATGTAACACCCTAGTGACAATCCTATCTCCCCAAACTGAACCCAGATCATGCAATTTTAAACTAAGATGGAATCAGTTGTTCTGTTTGTTTTTCCTGGCTAATAAGTCATTTTTAAAAGGTTTAAAAGTGATGAATGGACCTTATATACCCTATCTTTATCACAGGCATCATTTTCTCATTTCAATATACACACAGAGCCTAAACTTGATTCCACTTGCCCACCTACAGATTTCCACATAGGCAGTCCACATTTACCATTTCTATTCTTTCAAAAGGAGCTGTCATTCCTTCAGATCTTTGCATACAAATGTTTTTTTTTCTGACTAGACAGCTGTGTGACTAAAATGAAAGCATTTCCTTTCTGCTGTTTTTTTGCCAGTAGCTTTTTACCCACCCCTCCCCACCACCTTTCACCTGCAATATAATTTCTCTAACCCTGTGCTGAGACTTGCACTGTGCAGCTAAATTACTGCATCCTCACAGCTCTGCTGATACCAGTAGGGCTGTGTGGAGATTATAAAGGTTTGTATGGGCAACTACAGCACTTTGAGGGTTTTAAGACAAAAGTGCAGTATGGTCTGGGTTCATATGCTAGAACACCCACGTGGTGTTTGAAGGAAACAGAAAAAAGAACAACAAATTTCCAATCTTGGTAGCTTTTCTAGTCAGCCAAGTGAAATGCAGATTAGGCAAGTATCTCCAAACACCTTCACTCTCTCACAGCTGGGTGGTTGAGTACTTAGGTGACAATTTACGTTTGCAGGTCTTTGAGCCAAAGCAATTTTAATCTGTGACCTTCATCATCTCAGGAAGTTACTGTTGTTTGGAACAGTACACCTTTTGCTTTGTACAGCATCATTAATACTGAGATTAGCTCAGTTGGTGAGAGTTTGGTGCTAATAATGCCAAGGTTGGGGGATTGACCTCCATATTCACTTAAGAGTTGGGCTCAATGATCCTTGAGGGTCCCTTCCAACTTAGAATATTCTGTGATTCTGTGTAATAGCAGGGAGGATGGAGGGCAAATGCCCTGTTAGCTTCATGCCATGCCTTCAGAAGTAGGTCTGAAGAGATCCCACACCTTGACATCAGTCCTGGGAAGAAAAATGGGACATAACTGTCACAGAGATAATTGGATTAAATCTCATGACTGCATTCTTGCACACTGGTACTCATTTTAGGGATTATTCATGCCATCTATTTTAGGCACCTCACTGTAGGTATGTAAGATACAAAGCCACCCTCCCCATGCTCAATTTATAGCCAACAGAGCAAAACACTCCAAGCAGCTCTATGCTTAGGCTTAAGTTTCACTGACTGGTACAGAAGGATTCAATTCCTAATTTAGATCTCTAAAGTTGACTATATAAATCCCTCCAGTGTTCGTACATCACCAAATATGTCAGGATTACTTTTCATTTTTGACAACTAAGAACCTAATCTTCCTCCATTTCAATCAGACCTCAGAAAGCTCTGACTCAAATCCCATCCCCAAACACAGTTTTATGGAGAAGATGTTTCTCAGAACCTTTCCACTTGTTTATTTTTAAGCACAGCAAGACATAGCAATGTTACCTGATGGACAGTGCAGGAATATTTCTTTTCTGCTCAGATTTGTTTCTTAATTGCCATCTGGAACTTGTCCAAGATTTTCTAGGCACTGACCAAGAGACGATTTGTTCATAGAATCACAGAGTTATTTAGGTTGGAAAAAGATCATCAAGTCCAACCTAACACTGCCAATTCCATCACTAAATCATGTCCCTTCATATCACATCTACATGTCTTTTAAATGCTTCTAGCCATAACTTTTAGGTTAATCAGCCTATTCCAATGCTTGACCCCTTTTTCTGTGAAGAAATCTTTCCTAATATCCAAATTAAACTTCCCCTGGCACAACCTGAGGCCATTTTCTCTCATTCTATTGCTTGATTCTAGGGAGAATAGACTGCCCCCCAACTTTCTGCAATGCTCTTTCAAGTAGTTGCAGAGATCTAAATGGGATATGGAATAAAAGTGTAGTTTAAGTGACAAATATTACTCCAAACGTGTGCATTGGCACTACAGCTGCATGATTAGCCTTAAAGGAGAGTTCTCAGGATCATAGAATTGATTAGGTTAGAAAAGAATTTTAAGATTGTTGAGCTCAGTGCATATAAATGCTGTGTCCCACTGTGTTGGTGGAAAGAACCACCTGAAATTATAGAAGGATAAGATGTGGATCTGATTCTGTTTCTGCACACATGTAATACACAGCCCCACACCCCCACATAACCACACTCCATAGCCCTGAAATCCAAAAGAGACTTGCAGGTAAGTCACACATTTCTCCACTCCTATTATGTTAGCAGGCAGTAGCAAGCAAGAAAGAAGATTGAAGACCTGCTTAACAAGAACATGATCAATCAAAATAGGATGGAAATTATATCTGAAAAAAATCTCCAGACATTTCATTTACAAGTCAAACCTTTTTTGCTAGTTCTTAAGGAATAGGGATAACAGCTCTGAAAAGCAGAAGTGGTTGATTATGCCATTTTCTTGGAGGTTACTGATAACAAATGAAAGGAATTTTTTCTTGCAAGACATTTTGCTTTCATTGTAAACTAGCAAAAGAGAACAATAGACAAAACGTTATTCAAATATGCCAGAAACCTGCACACTAGAAGAGCGGAATAAGGGCTTTTCTGCATGAAGAAACAGTTTGCTTTGAAATTGTGGGAACTTGAAGATACATGACAAAAAATGAGGCTTTTATTTGTTTCCTAAAAAAAACCCAAACCCAAACAAAAAGCCATATACCTTTTGAGATGGTATTGTTTTTTTCATGGATCTTTTCTAGTCTTGAATGGAAGAACTGATTTCTACACATTTTCATTTCCATCTCACATAGGCAGGGAGAAAATCAGGAGCTGATGCTACATATGGAAAGGATAGAGAGCCCTTTTAGAAAATGGCTTTTCCATGCTGCAGAGATAGTGACTGTATAATCACTGGTTTTCTAATGTGTTGTGGAAGTGCTGGAGTTACTGCTATACTACTAGTAAGTCCAGAGAAAAAAATTAAGGTATATTAAATCTGGTAATTTCAATGCTCATTATGAAACTGTCTCTCCAGTGATATCTGATAAGTCAACTGAAATACAAGAAATGCCATTTGCTTCTCAGTCTTTGTTTTAATGAAACTTGTAACACTTTTAGAAATCAAAGGGACATTCTCTCTTACTTAAATCCTTTTCTCAAGGACTGCAAGGTCACAGCTGTTTGCTCATGGAAATTGGTAGCAGATTCCCTCTAAAAGGGCTGAAAAGCAAAGTGGCTTTTCCCCTCATCCTTACTATGGAATCCAGTGTCACCACTTCTGAGCACAGCTTTGTACATAACCCTGGTAAAGTAAGGGTCTTCCCGTTTTTTGTTTGTCTTTCTAAAAGGAGGATACCACGAACACTTCTTCCATCTTTCATTCAGAAAATCAATGTAAATTTGGATTCCTGCTCATCCCTGTCAGAAGCACGTGCAGGCACACTGCAACCCTGACACATTTTAAGTACTGAGCTTGTTAGATAGCACGCTCCATTTGAACTAATCCTCACAGTACTGGGTGCAAGAGACCCATGAAGACTCTACTACAGCACCAACCCACTCATGGAATCCATTAATTTCCAATCTCTGATGATCTGCTCTGATGAGGTTTTACAGTGTTGTGATACTCAAATATCAAATAAGTTTCTTTCTGTCAAAGAGTTATTAGTAGCAAATCTCATTGCTCTAAGACAGAAACTAATGAAATTTTAATGCATAAAGACAGCACAGTGATAAAACTACCCACCTGAAACTTTGCTTTGCCAAGGTGTCTAATCTAATATTAATAAGTGACAACCACATCAGTTGCACTTCAACCTAGTTTCTCTGAAGTGTCCTTTCATAATATGCTGTTAAATCTTCTCTCTCAAACACTGAAGCTTCTTAGACAAACAACTCAGGAATGTATCCTGTGCCTGTGTGATCTGGATGTAAGTGAAGACTCTCTATGTGTATCCTGTATCCTGAATGTGTATCCTGGCACTTACAGCTTGCCAGGTCCAGTGGGACTCCACAACATGGTATTCACCAAGTGCCTCCCAAATTCCCAGTCTGCCTTCTATGCAGTAAATAAACCAACTGGGTTTGTTCAAAATAGAGCACCTTTTGCACCCCTAAGTTATTTCTCAAAGGCAGTTATATGTCTACCAAATGCTTGTTAGACCAGATGTTTTTGAGTAGTGTGGGCATGTAGCACCTCCACTTACTGGGACCTGGTTGTAGAATGGGTGACACAAGGTTCAGTGTAGGCCATCTTCTGAGGCCTTGGGGAAAATGGATGGCTGATGGAAATCAGCATGAAATTGTTTTGCACTGTGTCTGGGGCAGGGAAAATTGTGTGTATATTGCCTCCAGGATGGATTTTCTGTCAGTAACAGCATTAAAGGCATGGTTTGCACTCTGAGGCTACCTTACTGTAAGCACACACCATGTCTGAGGGGGCATGGAGCAAGAAACAACTTGTATACCTAAAACTGAATTTCAGCCCTCTGCCTACCAACTTCTTTTGGTTATGGTGGAGGCATGAACTCCACCACAGAAAGTAACTTTTAAGTGCTCTTTTCGGGAGGAGCACTCACACTCCTATCTTGACCAAAGTTATCCAACTATCAAATATCTACATGTAGAGCTGTAAGTGGAGGATGGGGAGAGGAGCAGAAGAGAGGAGGAAATGAAGGCAGTATAGTTCACTCACTATTAAAGAGGAGTCTCTAATACACCAGAAGGGAAAGTAATTTCCATTGTGAGCTAATTGTGAGCTAATAGAGAAACTGTTATTTGGGAAAAAGATCTTGAGGCCAACTGAAAAAATAAATCATATATTGATAATTTGATACTGACTAAAATGGTGCCTATTGTCAGTGAGAAGGTCTTAGATGTTCCAACATATCCTGCATCCTTTATAACTGCAGTTTGCAGAAATATTTCTGAAGGCCACAAACCCTGGACCCTGTAGACAGTATTAAGTTAATGCTTAGTTTACAAAACAACTAGACAAGGTAGAAAAAAAGATTAAGATAATAACACCAAAATTTACAGAAAATAAAAAATGGGGAAAAAATCCCCAGCACACTATAAGGATTGGCAATACTTATTCAGCTGTTGAACTCTATAGCAAGTCTTGTTGCTCTTCTCTTTCTGGGGAAAGATGCAGGTCACCTGCACAGGTTCTGATTTTGAGAGAAAGCACATCCTCAGATGTGCTCTCAATTCCTCAGGTAAAGGAGAAAACTCACATGTCTGAGCATAACATTCCTGGATGTCGCCAGACCAGGGATGACCTTAGGAGACTGGAAGATTGCTGTTTAATGCAACCAGAAAATAAAGCACTGTGCTACTTTCTCAGTGAACTTTCTCAGGGGTATCTCCAAAGTGGTTCCTTTATTATTCTACCTGGTAAAGCATACACAGCACATAGGCACAGAAAACACTCTTGCCTTCTGTGGCCTTCGCAGGTCTCCCAGAATTCTCACCTTGGGGGCAGATTCCCACTAACAGGTGAGCCAAAGCACCTTTGCAGGACTGGACAACTCCAGATGTTTGGGAGGAAAACACTCATTAGTAGAAGGGAAATGGTTCAGAATGCTCTGAAAGTGTTCCTTCTGTAGTAGATGAGATTACCTCAGAAAGGATGTGTGTGTCACCTGCCAGTCATCGAGTTTCCCAGCAAACCACGCTCAGACTCCTGAGCTCTTGAACTGGAGGGAGAGTCAGAGTCAAACCAAGCCATGGTGACTGGCAGGAGAGCACAAGCTGTCAGCTGGAAAGCCACGACACCAACTCTGAGAGAGCACATCTCAATATATTACAATGCATTAGAAGTATTAAGGCACTTCAGCTTGTGTAGTTTAGAAGTTATGATCACAAAGGGCATTTGCCTTTTAATAACGTTTTTATGAGCTGCCTGAGTGGCTGGCAAGCAGTTCAATATCCACTGCTGCATACCATTACTGCTGCATTTTCTAGAAGACTGCTTGGGAGACACAAGAAAGAAAATTACTGTGATCAAAGTCAAATTACAATACACAATTGCATTTCTGTGAATGCTCTACCCAGCTAATACAAATAGACTGGAAAAAATCGATTCAACAAGATCGTCAGAAAAACAAAGCTGTGCTTCCAAAACCATGTCCCTTGGAGGTATGCTTTTAAATAACTCTGTGCTCCACTTACATGGTTTATAATGTCAATGTGAATTTGAAAGTATCTGTAAAAGGAAATGGTTGAGTTCTTCTATTGGACCTCTTGGTTGCAGATAATATCGCAAACAAAATATTTTGCTCTTGCTCTAGACTCATTTGATCATTCTGAAATGTCACAAATGAATGGATTCCTGCAAGATAGAGTTCTGCATTTTCAACTGTATTTCCAAATCCTTAAACACCCACTCATTAGTACACCAAATACATTTTCAAATGAGTGCTTTGGTAGGTTAGCATTGTTTTCAGCAAACAGTATTTCCACATTACATTTTTTGTGGCTTGCAGAAAATGTTCTTGAAATGATAGTGGTTATAAATTCTTCATATTGCTGAATTTATAACATCTGTGTATTATGCTATTTATTCCTCAAAAAGATGATTCCCAACCTAAATAATTCTATGATTCTAAGATGTTTGTAAATATACTTACATCCCTTCTTGACCATTTATTGCTTCAGAAGTAGATAAATATGCTTGAATCTTCATGAATTTTTTCTCCACAGTTACATTTTTGGTGTGAATCATAAATAAACACAAAACTTCATATTCATTCATTATTTGGGAAGACATCCCAATTTCAGAAGTACTTTGCTAGGATGTTGACTGACAGGATGTGGAAAAGGCACAAGTCAATTGATTTTAGCTTTCAAATTAGAGTTGTTGTTTACACTCTTTACAGTCAATCAATCTCAGTGAATTACCTGCAGGGAAAATCCAAATATTTGGTTATCAGTCTCAAAGATGCTCATGCATTTTTGGTCAGGAAAAGAAGCCACACATTTTTAAAAAACTAATGTCTTTTATGGTTTTAGCATGCTGGGGTTTCAATTTTGGGTTGTGATCGCAACCTTGACACAGCTGCTGGCTGGCTGGCTTAGTCCTTAAACTAAATTTAGTTGAAATTCAAATACTTTTGACACTGGTGGGGAACTTTGGTTCTGTTATAGCAAAGCTCTGTGTAGGTTTTGGAGGCTTTTTTGTCCTCTCATATTGGTCTCAGGTTGGAGTCTTTGGGAACCCAGGGAAGGAGTGTCCACATCCAGTGCTGTCAGAGAGGTCTGACTTGGCCACACTGACAACATCTGATGAACCAGCTCCATGCAGTGCCACAGTCCAGATGTGGTGCATTGGGGGCATAGGCACAGACTTTATTCATATTAGCAATGTAGTGTGGGAGAAGAGAGCAGCAGCGTCTCCAAGTCTGGCTGGAAAAACAATGCTCCCATTTAACACATCTTTTATAAATTACTTTCTTCAAAACACCACATTTTTCAAAAAGGCAGAGTGCAAGAACAGGTGGAGTATTATTCTTGTCACATGTAGTGAGGCCCAGAGAAACATGAATCACAAGAGGTGAACTTGGGGTTTTCTGTGGGGCTCCAGAGCCAAACCAGACATTAGGATGCTTTAGGAAGGTTATTTTGAAAACTTTAGGAAGGTTATTTTAATAGCCTTTCCTGTGGCCCAGTGGTGGCCCTGAATATGTTTTGTAGATACATTTGACAGTCAACAAACTGAACCATACATTTTCTACACCAGCAGCTTTTGCTGTGCCAATTTATGTCAGTTTATGGGAAGTCTTAATTCTTGTTTTGACAGCTATAGAATTGTTCTGTGGTCCTGAAGGACTGATTATGGTTTTCCTACCTTCAGCCTGTTTCAGACATTCAAATCCTAATGACAGTTATGCTGTGTTTGTTTTTGGTTTTGTTGTTAATAGAAGGTGCTTGGCAGATAAATTGTGTGATCCATTGGGTTTAACATTTCAGCATTAAGGGGGGAAATTAATTTCTTTCTGAATTATTCGGAAAACATTACCTCTAAATTTGATGGATTCCTGTTTGGTTCCCTGATGGATATCTAGGCAGGATTGTCACCTGACATAGAGGACATTTATTTTACAGTTACTCTACATGAGAGCTTGGCTTCTATTGTTAAATTAAGGTAGGTATGTGGGGTTTGCTACCTGGCTTTCTTCACGTGCCAGCAGTAAAATCTTGAGAAACAGGATTGCATGAGAGTGGTGCTGCCAACAGCACGGCCATAGTGATAATGCTTTACTTGGAATCATCACTTAGGATCTTGTTAGCTCCCAATAAAAGACATGACTTTAAACTTTTGACATCAGATGTACAAATACATCATTAACACCTTTTAGTCCATCATCTGTACTGCAACATATCTAGTTGCAATCGAACAAAAATTATTCAGGAAGTAGCCTTTGCATGCACTAAAGTTACATTAAGAAGATAGAGGTTTTTCTATTCCCCTCTTGCATATTAAAGCAGTGATATTTATTTCCTTAGATTGTCTTAGTGTCACTAACAATAACACTGACACATTCTACCCATCTTTGCAAAGGGCTGTAGGATGACACATCCAGCATTTTCATTTGGTGCTTCATCACCTGACAGTGTGTCCGACTCACGTTCATGTGTTTTACAGGTTTTCTCTGGAGAGTCATTTCCTTTAACTCCATTGCCTAGCTGGTTACCACATGTTTACAAATGATTAACAGGATTTATGGAATTCAGGTCAAAGATATCATATGGTGCTGCTGAGACTTTGTTGCTCTATTAAGACCAAATGCTTAGATGTCCATTTTGGCCACGTTCAGCTCAATTACAGGACTGAAATCCAGACCACATGTAATGAATTTTCAGCCTATTCTGGCATTGCAGCATATTTAATGGAAAACAGCTCAGTGTGTGTTTGCCTGATCTACCTTTTCCACATGATGATTTCACATGGGAATTTGCCAATGAAACTTACCAGTGTGATTTTGTTCATGCTATAAGCAAACACCAGGGGAGACAAAGCAGATAAAAAATGGGAATGAACACCATTCTACTATTCTGCAATGGCAAGTCTAAGCTTCAACAAAAAATTGAGCTGCAGCATGAAATGTCACTGCTTGAGCACCATAGGAGTCTGATTTACAGTTTGCCATGAGGGAAGAAAGGCAGCTTTATCCTTACCAATCCTACTTAGACTGAAGTATCTGCATCAACAATATCTGGGCCAACTAAGGCAGTGTTGGAAGAAGTGTGGGTAATCAGTGACTATAGTGACCTGGGTGCCTGAACCACACCAACAGAAAATACTCCTAGGATAGTCCACATTGTGTAGATGAGAACAAACACTCAGTTTCTGTTGTGAACAAGATATGAATGTGCAGTCCTTCAAATACTTGAGGTAAAAAAGTTGCCAAAAGAATCAGTATAGAGGATTCAGAAGAAATAGCAGAAGATTCTATTTACAAGTTGTTGGGGAAGGAAAGTATTAAAATGGACTTATTTGGTACTTGGTATCTTAGAAGGTAATTTTTTTTCTGGAGAATGCTACAAGTACAGGCACCACTTGAAATAAATAAAGCAGCAATGAATTGCAAACAATTTGATACCTGTGTTTTGAGGAGGCATATCCTTGTTTTTCTGTGTTTAAGTAAGACAAATTGATCCACAGGAGTGTGTCTTCTGCATTTACACTGAGACACATTCTCTTTACAAGGAATGAACTATAGAGCAATTGCATGGAACAAAATAATATTTCATCTAGTAGACAGAGGTCTCATCTATGTGCAAGTAACAAGATGGGAAGAGGAAACTTTGTCCTAGGGTTCAGAATTATCATCAACTTCATCTGCCCCCACATATTCCTCATAAGGGCAACTGCCCATCCCAAACCAGAGTATCTACAGAGATCTGAAGAAGGGGGCATCTGAATGAAAATTACTTACCTTTACTGCCCTGCCTGGTTCATAATACATCCTGGTTTTACATGAAAACAATTCTCCAGTCATTTCTTCAACTTTGTGGGAGGAACCAGTTTTTCTGAATAATGAGGCCACTGCTGATGTGGTGACCAAGCTCTCCCTTTGCCCACCCACTCACTATATTTGATGTTATCCTGTTATCCTGCCCTGTTTTGGTGGGTGCCACCCTCCTTCTTGGGAGAACTGCTGGATCAGTCCAGCCCCTTCCAGCTGTATCCCCACAGCCGTGGTGGGGTAGGAAATAATGGTAGGAAGAGATATATTAATAAAGGCAAATTAAACAAAACCTTAGTGACTTTCATAATGGCAGGGCATGTTGAATTTTAATTCCTAGAGATCTGGTCTCCAGCTCTCTTTTAAGTGCTGTTTCTTAAGAGGTTGGGTTGTGCAGTATATGCTATTCTCAGCCTTTCATCTTTCAGCCTGGGTGAGCTATGGAGTGAGGCTGGGGCCTCACTGCATCCATCCTTTACAACATTTAGCCTAACAGAGCCTGCTTCATCTCAGGAGAAAGTGGATCTCAGAGCAGAAATATAAGAAATGCAGCAAATAAATTGGATGCTCACACAGTTCAACAAAATTTCCTGTCATTTCTATGAGCCAGAAAGAGAAAGAAAGCACAACTTCTGCCACAAAAAAAAAAATAAATAAAAAGACTCCACATAATTTTAACAGGTCAATTGAACAGGTTTTCTCTTGACAATTTTCAAGCAGGTTTTGCTTCATCCATTACATTTGGTGTTCTGTTCCAGGCTGCCAGGCTTGAAGGAGAAAATGCCCAAGAGCAGCACAGTACACATTGTTAGTACCTGTGGCAAAACTGCTGCCTCACCTGTGCTCCAGTGCAGGCTCTGGTAGCTCAGCGTTTAAAGAGCTAAAATGTAATAATTTGAAAAGGTGTCTTCTAAGTATCTCACAAGTATCTTGTCCTACAGATGCCCAGGGCAAAACCAATTTCTCTATCAGCTCCTGAATGAGAGCACAGGGTTGGGCAGATTTTTTAGGTAATGTGGTTACAAAATTATTTCTAGTGCTGTGAATACTTGCAAAGCCACCTGCGAAATTTTCATTGGAAAGCACAGACTATGGGAAGAGTGGGAGAAAATGAGCTGCAGGCGTGTCTGCATGAGGTAGGGCAGCTTCTTCTGCTCTCTCTGCCCTGTGCCTGTACACAAGCCAACCTTTGGGACCCCTAAGAACACCTAATTTAACTTGCTTGCACCCACAGGCCTGTAGAAATATAAGATATGGGGTTTGCTAACTTGCAAGGCAAGTTCACAGCATTGGCTCTGATTAGCTGATAGCACATCAAGTGTGATGCAGAGCAGCAAGGGCAGAGAGCAGTGGCTGCCTCATCAGTTCAAAAATCATGGACAGGACATTACTTTTGTCATAGGGCAATGATGCCACTTTTGTTTTTAAGGGTCTATCACTCTGTTGCAGGCAGGTGTTAGTGAACTGCTGCTTCTGATGCTTCCAGAGGATACACTCTTGGAGAAGCAGTAGGTGATGGGAATGCACATCATGAAGTCAAAAAAAAAAAGAACCTATGAAGTGCTCAGCCTTGACCAGGAGCTTGCACCCCTTGTCTTGCCTTACAAAATGTTCTGTTGCCTTGTGCAGCTTGGTGCAGTCTACAAAGCAGAACAAAATATACCTTGTTAAAATGGAGTCACTCTGTAGGTGACATGAAAAGAGAAAGGGTATTTTAGTAAGAGGCACAGAGTCACCAAGAAGTCATGGATCACCACATCCAGCTTAATAGAACTGTTCTCATCAGGGGAAAATGAAACTGCAGGTGAGATGATGTGTGGAGCTTTTTAACCCATCACAGCTTACCAGCAATCTGCTCTCCACTTCTGACAGAAAAGGCTTTCATCCTCAGGGTAAGTGTCTTGAGGGAAGAGTGGTGTCAGTACTAATAATCAAATGATAGAGATATTTTCTTGTAGACTTGCTGGCACAGATTTTTGTCTGAACCTCCTCAGCTGTCACAGAAGGAACATCCTGAAGTCTGCACAGGTACATCCCTTTGGCAATACCACCAAGTCAATGAATTTCTATGAACATATTGTCTGAGACAGTTGTAACCTGTCTATTCCCATGCCAGATCTCTAATTACCTCCATTTACTTTCTCTAATGGACTTCTTTCTCTGTGGAGGGCTTTTTGACACAAAAATTTGTTTCACTCACAGCAGCAGCAAGCTGACATTCAGATTTGTCCCTCCAAGGGCAGTGATTTTGTTTTTACATTTCTGTCATATGAGGCAGCATCCACCACCCAAGCTACTGCAATTACTTCCTGAACCAAGTGGTTCCTGAGCTCAAGTGTAGAGGCAATGCCTGCACTCAGTCATGGCCATAAAAAAATCCAAAGGCATTTTGCTGAACATGATGGAAACTTGGGTTATGTTGGCCTTTAGGGCTCAGGATTTTCACAGGTTGTTTCAGTACCTGACATATTTCCTAACTACAGATGCTGTAGCTCTATATTCAGCATGTTTCAGTCTCCTCTGGGAACAACAGGGTGCTTCTCCTTCCCAGACATTGTCTTGGCCTTTTTGATAAATGTTGTCTAGAAATGCTGCATTTCGAAATGCTGAGAGGTTTGTAAAGGCAGACACTGGTTCTGCCTGTGAGGACTGGCTGTGGCCATGGTGGTGGCAGGGAGGAGGCAGATAAAGGTTTGCAGACACATCCAGTTGTACAAACCCCACATTCTTCCCTCTCTCTGCCCAGGCAAAGCCATCTTTACTCCCTACCTCACTCTACATTTTCTTTTTACTGAAATCTCATGGAATTTTTCTTTTACATTTGTTTATAGAAAATCCACTTCCCCTCAGTAGCAAACTTCTTCCATTCCTATCATGATAGTGCCATGTCCTCTCTTCAATAAGGAATTGTTTCACCTGTATCCTTCTTTGAATACACATTTGGCTTAAAAGTCACAAATTATCACTTGCTGGCATCTTTATTTCATACCAAAAGAGCATGTATTTCATTAATTTAATTTCTGTCTATTTTTCTGAGTAATTAAATGGGCCTATAACCCCATTGTTGCCTAGCAATGCTGACACAGAACCACAGTAAACACACTACACACAGTAAAAAAATCTAGAAGACTATTAAGAAGGCAGTGGCAACGACAAACTTACCCACAGCTGTGAGTAAAGACTGTTTAGAACAGTTTTCAGAAATGATCTTAGTGCTGTTTGGCCAAGGAACCTTTATCAGTGAAAGAACACAAGAATCTAACGTGAGCCTCCAGCTTTGTAAGGAGTGGTGAGGATACTCAGGGTGATGAGGACACTGAGGTTTAGAGCAATATAATGGCTATGTTAGCTTTCTGTACCTGACATCCACCACTGAGCATGGCAATGTTGCAATCCAGTGACATGGTCTGAGGTGTAAGCTTGCCAAAAGCAGCCAGGGAATGTGTGATCTGCTGGGATCTCATTGCTGGAACCAGCTGATTTCCATGCACTGACCTCCATTACAGCAATTCAAATTACATGGCAAATGAAGGTTTCAGGATGCTCTGGTCATGGATGCAATTGCATGTGAGATGATACAAAGGTGAGGAGGATTCATTTATCAGTGGCAGGAGGCCTGCTGGCAATTCATGATCTCTGTACCAGGTTTATAGGGCTGTCATGTTGGGGTATTGTGTAAAAAGATCCTTTTGGTAAGATAAGATGTTGTGAAGGTGTGAAAAATATAAAGTCTAATTATTGAGGGTGTGATGAGCATAAGATAACAGAATAATGAGCAGCACATTCAGTGTCCAAGTCACTAATAAAAGTTTGCACTAGGTGCTTGTGGCTCTGGAGAGTGTATAGCAACCCTTGGTCATAATTTGGAGGTTTGCTGCATTTTCCCTTCACGCTGTCTGATCACTGGCACAAAGCACATTATTTACTTGGTGGCCCTATATAAAGTCTGCAGCACAAATCCTCTAGAGGTGTGGGGTTGGGTCATGCTAAGAAAGCCTGGGTCTTTGCAGAGATGGGATAAGAAATGCCCTCTGGAGCAGGGAGCAGAGGACTGAAGCATCCTCTGAGAAAAGTTAGTCTGATACTTCTGGGATTGAAAAAACAAGAGATATTTCTAAAACCTGAGGAGGGCTTGCGGGCATCGAGTGGCAGAATTATGTTTCCATAATTAAAGGGCATTGAGAAATCTGACTAAATTTGCCTCACACACACATCTGGGTGCACTGGCTTAGGTACACACGTGTGTGCTGTGTTCAGGGGCACGTGCTTGGAGGCTCATGCTGAGCCCTTCACAGAGATTCTGAAACTCAGCACAGAGAGCTCTTAAAACATGCTGCTGGGGGAGAGGAGCTGAGGCTGCCAGCACAAAAAAGCTGTGGAGTTTAAGCCTCATTTCAAAGCCTCTACAGTCACCTGAAAAACCTCACTCAATGGCTCTCAAGGGAAAGACAATTCTGAGTTGTCTTTAAAGCTCCTGAAGTACTTAAGGCTATGGATATATTTGTAGATAATGATGCACAGTGGGAAGAGACCTGTAGCATGAAAAAGACAGAGCTGATATCCACATTCTGTATTTCTGGAGAGGGATCTGCTTATGCTGCATAAACTTTGCCATGGTTCCTGAGCCTGAGCACTGGCTGGCAGCTGCATTGTGTGGGATGCAAGGAGGGCAGCCTTGGAGAGTACTTTTGGGCTGAGCATCAGCTGAACCCTGTGGTTCATTCCCCTGTGGGTGTCAGTCACATGAGCCAGTGGGGGCCATCCACAGGTTAAAAACCACACTCCTGATGCAAACCAAAAAGCTGATGTGGGCATAGGCTGAAAGTGTGTTGTCTGGGACTGCCAGATTGCTCACCTGAAGGAAACCAGCAGGACCCTGTCCTATCTCCCACCAGCTACAGGATGCACCTCTAAAGCACTCTCCTGGTGCATGGAAAAGGGATAGGAAAATGGCTGTGAGAAGAGGGAAATGAGGAGACAGGTGAGGTGCTGCCCCTTCTCCCTCCCTTTCCTCTGCAAAGCACTGAGATTGGCAGGAGGGAGGGCAGCCTCTGTGCCCACTCCCCCACCCAGGAAAGCTGAACCCTGATTTAGCACCTGCTTGGCAGATATTCAGACCATCAAAAGCCAGAGGATACCCTGAGGTGAAGCTCTATTGATGTGTAATACTTTGAACCAATATATATTTCATTACTGGAGAGAGAGAGAATATGAATCAATAATTCAGGAGTAAGGAAAGGGAAAGGGATAGGTTGTAACCACTGCTGGAGGATGCATTTCACTTTTTGAAAAACTTAAACTCTGTGGTTTTTTTCAAAGACCACCTTAATTATATACTTACAGTCTTTTCAGTAAATTCTTAAAGCCACTCATCAGAGGAATAATCATTCCTTACCCCTTCACCCTAATCAATGAACAACATTTAAGATAATGTTTCAAACCACAGACTTCCTTCTGGAGATTCTCTGACTTAGCCTCTCTCTGGAGGGAGGGGAAGAGAGAAGAGAGAGAAAATGGGGCTGGAAAACGCTGCAAGAATAAAGAGCAAATCAGTATTAATTGAACAGTAGTCATAAGGAGGGAGGCAATGTAGTTACACTAATTTAATTTTGAACTGAGCCTTGAAGAAGAAGATAAATTAAAGAAGAAAATGAGGAGATAAAGGATTACTGATACAGAAAAAACAACCCTAATTTTCCAGTGAAGCAAAACAGGTTGCTTTTTCTGAAGAATTAAGCTGAAATCTCAATTTCCAGCTAGAAATATCTGGAATTTCTGTAATTTCAAAGGGCTTAGAAGAAACCTATTTTGCAAAACACATGCCTGATTGTTTGGAAATACTGTCCCAAACTGTTTATTTCTCGAAACATTTTTTTTTTAATTGTTGAAAAATCTTTTTCCGAAGGCATAAATCGAAAATCAAAATCTTCTGATACGGGGGTTAAAATATCTTTATCACGCTAAATTTTAGAGATGAGTTTTGATTGTGTAAATGGTGGTATCAAAATGAAACACTTTACCTCACCAGTTTTGTCCTGAAAAATTGCACAAAACCAGTTTTGGACCTGTTTGCTCCCTTTGTGGTGATCTGTGGAAGAAGAGCAACATGACATGTTACTTGAAGTGGCAGGACATTGGACTGTTACACATTTTCTTCCATGGACTGCACTGAAAACATTTATCTGGTACAAGTGAGAGAAGGTGGTTTAAAAGACAAAACTTGATACCACCCCTATATAAAACAGGAGTACCAGTTCTTGTGATTAATTTGTAAAATGTCCATCTCTGTGAGCACTCACTCATTCAATAAGAAACAGAACAAAGGTTGGAATATCTCTTTAGATTATCTTGTGGGGGAAAAAAAAGAAGAAGAAGAAAAAAGAAAAGATAGCCTGAGATGTATTTAATTTGGCAAATATAGAAGTAAAGGCATAAGTAGGTTAACTTTAAGCTGACAAGGCAGGGTTAGTCATTAATTAATTCAGTTTGCAAATTAACTCCTGATAAAATTTCCACTAACTTTAGCAGCATTTGGTTGCCACTCCAGGTGTTTTCACAGGAGACTTATTTAATTGAAATAACAGACAAAGAATAAAGGACTTTAAGTGGTTCAGTATTTGTCACAGCTGGAATCAAGCTGACACACTTAGACACTGACTTTGGAGTGGTTTTTGAGGCTTTCCCATCTCACTTCCTCTAGCATACGAGGCTGACTGGTCATGGCTTGGCTGCCCTTAGGACTGGGTAGCTGATACACCCCAAGGGTCATACCTGCCTCTGTGGTTTGTTCTTTTAATGCTTCTTCACTTAATTTCTTTGCAGATTCGTTCACAGGACTCATCAACATAATGACTGACATCATTTGGCGCTACACTGGAGATTTTATGGCCCCTGATATCGTTTGCAGGGTCGTTCGCTACTTCCAGGTATAAAAACCTCATGCTTTGTGTTCCCATAGCAGTAAACTCAGGCAAAAATGCTGTATAGAACTTTTTCTGGCAACAAAAGTGCTAAATGCTGAAAATGCTCATTTGAAGGTGAAACACATTAGTTAAAGCATATTAAATATTTTAAATTTTGTGCACAGGAAAAAGGACAAATACCTGTGTGAATATACAAGGGGGTTTTTTACCTTTTTTTTCAGTAAGTTTTGAAACTTTGCTAGTTCAGAGTTGTCACTGACATCACCTCCTGCAATAGATGTGGCTCAACTTTTGTCTCATTATGCTTTCTGCCCCAGGTGGTTCTTCTCTATGCCTCAACTTACGTCCTCGTGTCACTGAGCATAGACCGGTATCATGCCATAGTTTACCCCATGAAGTTCTTGCAAGGAGGTAGGAGAATTTCAGTACCTTATTATTGCCATAGACATTATTGGATAATTTTTTAGTTTTCAAAATTCTTAACCTTGTTGCTATGAATTATTCATTGCTGCTCTAGCTACATTTGAACTCTGTGACAGTCTTCCAAATGACGAAGGAGCTGTGGGTTCAAGATTTATTAAACTCCACTTAGCCCTCAGCAGTTTTTATAAGTATTGTGTTAGCAAAGAATGAAATGACATTTTAAAAAGTATAGTGGTTTTCATTATATTCCAGCATTTTTAGAAGGTTTTAATGGGCAAAAGTTATCCCTTGTTCCACTATACTGACTGTGGGAGCTGCAACATCTATTCTGTCTATTTATTCCCATTAAAAAATAACTTGGATGGAGGGTTTGGTACTGAGAATTCATACAATACTTTGATGTATCTTTGAAAGATATAGCATGTAAGATTGGATATCTACTGTTTCTTATAATTTCCTCTGTTTGTTTGGTTTCAGGTTTTTTTACAGCACTCAGATATATTGTGGCCTCTTAGCAGTACAGTTTAAAGAAAATTATTTCTTTCCTACAGAGCCAAAGTGGGGCATTAAGTATATTGCACTAAGTGAAGAAACAGAAATAGCAGGTGGGGAGGAAGAAAAACAGTTACAAGAACCATGAGGTCTGGAGGATGTGCTTTAATCAGATGCAAATATCATTCTTGTTTTGGAGTAATGATGGCTTTTGCCAGACAGCTCTGTTCAGGGGATCAGATTAATGGTCCTTCCTGACCTTAAAAACCTGTGAGTCAATCACAGCTGAGACAGTGGTGCAGCTTTGGCAGATGTTAAGGTCTGAAAGCTTCAAATACTTGTGTGAAATTTAGCTTTATATTCCCCAGTGTGCAGATCAGGTCTTTCAGGACAGGGAGATGGATATCAAGGTTTTCCCAGCGGAGCTTTGGGAGGGGTAGCATTGCTCTGCAGCTCCTTTGGGAGGGCTCATAAACCAGGCAGGGTGGGGGCTCATAAACCTGCTGGCTGAGCAGGAAGGGACAGACCTGCTGGCATTTCTTCTTCATGCACGGCACAGGAAAAGCAGCACTTGTTAAATTACCACCTGGGCATAGTAAAGAATTTGATGGTTCATCTTTGAAAAGCACTTTGAAGTTGAAAAAGGACCCACGACAAATCAAATCTTCAAAAAAGTCCCTTTAAAAATCCTATTTCCTATACCTATACCATAAAGTTGGTTTTGGGTTTGTTTTTTTTTAAAGACTGGAGGAGAGCAGACATTGCCCCCAATCGAGGGTAGCAGAGTCATCAACTGGGTGCAGCTCTGGTCAGGGGAAAAAGCCACAAGCAGGGAGAACACTGACAAAACCCTCCTGCCTCTTGCAAGGGCTGGCTACACACTGATGCACAAGCAAAGAACATGTTCAAAGGAAAAAAGAAGGCAGCTGTAGATCCAAAAGAAGACTCTAGAGAGGTATATTTATCATAGCAACTTTCTGGAATATACATATAATAATCACCTTTTGCACCCAGCTATTTCTTGCAGAGGTGCCACGTGGGATGCTTTTGAAATGCCCTCTTAGCTATTCTGCAGACAGAGAACAAAAAGATTTACAAATCTTTTTCGTTGGTGATGACACAGAGGAACTTCATGAACAGATCTGAGTCAACTTGTGGCAAATTTCTTTGTAAAATAAAACACTCATCCCCCCGAAATCTTTCAATCAAGAAACAAAAGAGTTCTTTCTTCTTACTGATTTGAAAAATTATGTTTCCATATAGCCTTGAAATATCAATTTAGAAAAAAAAAATCAAACATTTCACTTTGAAAATGTAATTTTTTTTAATTGTGGTTTAGTTACTAGCCTCAAGTCCTGTTAAAAAGCATTTGCAATGAGCTGTTCTTTGCATGGTTTTTAAGAAAACAAACTTCAACAGCTGAATGTTTTATACTTTGCAAATATATAAATGACCAGAGAAAATGCAGAATGGGAAAGAAATATGCTTTTAAATACTGACGTTTTACTATGAGACACCTAATTCTACAACCAAAAGGGCATTAAAAAAAATTGTAAAACAAAGATCAAAAAGAAAAGAAACAGGGAAGTTATAGAAGAAAATATTTTGTGAATATTTCACCATGTTGAAAATGTATATGCAAACAACATGTAAACTAAACAAAGGTGAAAAAGGAACTGCTTAAATAAGTGACAAAGCCCAAAAAGGTGTAAAGTGATGCTTGCATGGCTTTGGGCTGAAAACAGTGCTATCACTGAGATTCTGGAACAGCTCTGCTCTCTCTGGATTTAAAACCTAGTTTTAAGGTGGCACTCAATTTATCAGAGGATTGCATAATATATTGCTGGGAGCAGAGAGATGTCTCAAACCCATTGTCACAGAGTGGATGGGTGGGAACAGAGCAAAGGGGACAGTCACATGGAAACATCTTTTAGGAGAGTCAGAGCCAGAGCTCACAACTGAGATTCCCACCCCAACCCCAGTATGAAAAACTCTAAAGGAAAATGCTCAGATTGGTTGAATGAAATATTCTATTTCAAAAGTCACTATTTGTTTGATTTCATTTATAACTGATACAGCTCTAGTTATGTGATTTTCTGGCATTTAGAGCACATTAGAGCAACTATTAAAAATGTAGCATAAAAAAAAAGCCCTGCTGGTAAGGCAGAAAATTGACATTATTCTGATAAAACAAAAAATCTGCTTACCTATCAGTGCCCTGTAAAGCCCTTTAGATTAGCAAGGCCACATTTTATCAGATGCAAGGGACATTTAAAAATAAGAATAAACGAACATTGCCAGAACTGTATTATGAAACACAAAGAAATTTCACTCTTGACCAGCTCAAATTGGCATGTTCTGTCCAATATACAGTACAAAAATATAAGGTTTCATTTTCAGCTCTGATCTTCTCAGTTAGAAAAGCACAGGTGGGGCCCACTGAGGCTTGCATGGTTGTAGTTTAAGGAGTTAGCTCACATTTGAAATATCCTTTCTCTCAGGAAATATTTTGTGAAATTTGTTCTTAATCTTTCTGCTAAGTTTATTCTGTTATGCTTTGGGAAACTTCACAGTTCTCTTTTGCCTGTACAATATTTATAGCCTTAATCTAACCCGCTCACTTACGCAGATGTCATCAGAGTTCCCTTCAGCCCTAGATTAGCAAGACCATACTTTGCTGAACGTGGGCAGCATTTAAACAAGGGCAGGATAACTGAGTATTTGCAACTGATGTTTTATAAAGCATAAAATTACTTTTTGAATGTTTCGCCCACATGCTTTTGTATTGCTCTTTGAGCTTCAAGGAGGAAAGACATTCTTCTTGATATGCATAATTTAAAGTGATTTTCTATTTCACACACAACCTCGGGTATTTTTTAGGACAATAAAGTATTTGAACACTAAAGCTCTCCAAATCAAAAAAAATCTGTCCCCATCTGTTCCTCTCGCAATCTGGCTGAGGAGGAATAAGTGTCACTGAGAATCATAGGTACTCCACAGATCAGCCCTTCTTCCCCACACTTTTCAGCTAGAGCTAACTGGATTTTAGCCAGAAGATGCAGGTTTTTGAAAATTAAAGCCTTGGGACATTTTGCTCCAACCCACCAATATTTACAAAATCTTGTGGGTACCACCAGGCATCATTTGGTTTTCTATTTGTTTTTCCCCACTTGGCAGTGGCCAGAAACCAAGAGGACACAGTAACCCAAAGCTGATGGAGGTTTTGGGATCCTTCAGCTCCTGCTCTTCCCCATGAAGTCCAGCAGGATCTCCCAGTTCTTGTATATTGCAGTAGATAAAACAGGGCTGGTCACCTGAGTACCCTCATGTGTGCTGTTTCAAGGTTAGCAGTCCACTCCTGGCACGGCTCAGGTTCATCAGCAGCAGCTAAGTTTGATCCCCACCATCATATTGAGAAGTTCAGGAGGTGCTCAGGCTCTTCAGGTCCACATTTCTTTGGGACAGTAAAGTTGCATCTGGAGTTAAAGGCAGCTTTAACTGTTGTTGTGTAGTCTTGTTCTGATCCTGAGCTGAGGCATTTCCTTTTTCCTCTTAGGAAATGTTTTGCAATCGTTCTCCCTTCAAGGTGCATCACTAGGGATGCAGTAGGGCAGGCCTGAGGCCCTTTACGTCCATTAATGTTGTTCTCTTGGTGGCACAGAGGTACCATTTGCATTTCATGTTTCTGACTTGCTGACCCCGACCAGTGCCATTCTCACAGTGTTTCAGATTCAACAGGCCCTAAGCATCCTTAAATAAAACTTGCAAAGTACAAGCCCATAATGATATGATGATTTATCACGAGAAGGAGATGAAATCCTTTTTCTCCTTTGAAGTCTTTTCAGCATCAGCCAGCTGCAGCCTAAAATTCCCTTTCTTCAGAGAATTTCCTCCTCCTCCCTGCCTTTCTGTCAGGAGTGCTGCAAGGGTTCTCTCGCACCACCAACCCCACTGACACTGTCTGTTTGACTCTGTTACACAGAAAGACAGGCGAAAGTGCTTATTGGAGTGGCCTGGAGCCTCTCTTTCCTCTTTTCCATACCAACTCTGATTATTTTTGGGAAACGGCAGCTCTCCAACGGGGAAGTGCAGTGCTGGGCTCTCTGGCCTGATGACTCCTACTGGATCCCCTACATGACTGTGGTGGCTTTCCTGGTGTATTTCATTCCTCTGATCATTATCAGGTAAGCCTGAACCCCAGTCAGCAAGCATGTGGTGAAAGCTGTCAAGTGTGCAATCAGCTTAATGCTTTAATTTCTACTCATTCATTATGATTTCATTTCCATACCTGCTGCATAGCTGCTTTGCTTTTTATCACATAATACAAGGGTCGTTGTACTTGCCCTGGGTGTTCTCTGTGTGGTATTAACAGCTGAAACATTTTCTCTAAAAAAAGGAATGAATCTCTAAGTGTGTCCACTTATCTCCCCAGCTTCAGGCTTGAAAGATATCTTTATAAACCCAGTATGAATATTTATCCATTATTACAGAAGATAATTTTAATAGAAGAAGAGGAAACTGCACTTAACACTAATTAAACTAAAATTAACTTGAAGTGCTCTTAAGCTTCACAGTACTTGACAAGTGTTCCTTCACCACGACTGGAAAGAAATCTCCAAGCGTTGAAGTTGCCAACCACTTCTAAAATATGAACAAATCTAATTCTTCCTGTTTTGTAATAGGAAACCTAAGCTGCAGATGTTTGAGACAGATTTGCCTCAAATCACAAAGACAATGTACAGAAACTATGTTAAACTGAGGTCAACCAATATTGCAGACTGTGCTTAGTGATCAGGCTCCCTAGGGCACTGCAATTAGCTGCTGTTAAACAGAACTTAACTAGCCATGAGGAGCCACCAATGCAAAGGAGCACTCCAAATCAGATGTGGATGGGAAGTGAGGCTTCCTAACTGCCTCAAAATGCTGCCAGTGGCAGTAACAGTTCTCAGAGCCCTTGTTTTTCTTTCTTTCACTAGCAAGGTTACAATCGTATTTCTTGGTGCCCATCTCTTGTCAGCAGCAAGAAAGACTTGCTGGGACTCCTTTTTTCCCCCCATAATTTGGTGACAGGCTGCTTGGGCTCTGAGAGGGGAGCTATGTTTGTAGTGTCCCTTGGATTTATCTCTTGGTCCATCTGCTTTTCCAACAAATGATGAGCCATGAGTCTCCTTTAGCTTCCTGCTCTTTAGTACCCTGGATGAGAGCAGGATGGGCAGAGGCTGATCTCTTCTAGATGATGACAGGAATAACTACATTACCTAAATAAGTGCCTTGAGGTTTACAAGTGTTTTATCACAGAGATAAAATTCTGCAGCTTTTAATGGTAACAGGTTTGTCTCTGATAGAATCCAAACCAGGTGGTGTTTGAATTCATCTGACTTTTTGATATGGATTCAAAATGGACCAGTGTTGCTCCCTAGAGAGAAGAGATGACTTTTACAGTTTGCTCATAACATGTCAGTTTGATAAACCTTCCAATTTTGTGCCAGATTGCATAGATATAATAATTTTTAAAAAAAATCAAGAATGTTCTCCTTAAAGAAAGGAAAGGAGAACAAGACAGGAAAAACTACTCCCAAGTTGTCCAATAGCTCTTCCTTCCAAGATGGGATCATTTCTCTGCATGTTTTCCTGTCTCTGAAAGCCACCCTAATTTTCAATATACAAAAAAATATTCTTGGGAATACATATGTAAAAATGTGAGTGGATCTCCAGCCCAGTAGTAGCAGCAAAAACAATAAACATACTCTGCACAGACAAAAAGCAATTTAACAGTGAAAAGAATGGCACCAGAAAACTTTGAGGCTGGCTGTTACTGTGAAAGGGGTTCTTTTATGAGCTTTCTCAAATAGGTAGCAGTTGGGAAATTCTAGCCAGCATCTCAACTGTTTCAGGAAAAAAAAACCCACAGCCTGCCCAGTTACCAGTCATTCCATAGGTGTGTGAAACATCTCTTTCACACTCAAACATACAGATTTGCATGGTTTCTATTACAGACCAGCCACTCCTTTTACAAGCCATCTATACTTGTTTGGCAAGAAAAGGCAAGCTACAGAGCAATAAATATTTCAGAGCTGTTGACATTATGCTCCCCTCCTCCCTGCCGAAGAAGGATATTCAAACCAGATCAGCTCTGTGACTTGCTTTACAGTAAATCCCCAGAAGCAAGAAGGTGATGAAGACATGAGGGGAAAGAGAAAGGCAGTGAAACTGGCATTTCATGAGATTGCCCTGACATCTGAGACATGAATAAAACATCCCAAAATTTTTGTGGCTTTAACCTTAAGCAACTTTCACTCAAGAAGTTTATGGCAGGACAGAAACTAAAACCACTGGCTTTGAAGCCAAGGGCAGCACGGTGTCCATCACCTGCCCAGAAACATTCCTGGTTTCAGTGTTTATTAAAACAAATGCTCCTGTGTCCTTGCCAAGCAGAAGTCAGATTTTTGACAGATCCAAAGTGGTGTCTGGTACTGGAAGGAAGGAAGGGGAGTGGTGCAGGGAAGGATTTATTTTGTGCTTATTTATTTCTAGTTGTCAGTGATACTGTTTTCTTCAGAACAGAGAATTGTCTAAAACCACAGAAAAAGAGGATTAGCATCAGGGCAAGGTCAGCAGAGACATTATGAGAAAATGCCATGCAATTTGGAAGGAAATGGCTATTTTTTAGGACACTTCTTTAAGCCTTAAGCATAAAAGTGAAGGTTGCAACTTTCCAGCTGGTGAATCTGTAAAACATCTGTCAATGCAGCTTGAAAATGTGACATCTATTTCTTTAAAAATTATTGGCAGTCCAGGAGTTTAAAGCTAATCCACCTGATGTGGCTGCAGCATACAAATACTCAGGTAAGCAGTTTGTGGCTCAAGAACAGCAGGAATGGCTGTTAATATCTCCAGGGACCCAGTTCCTCTGTAAAAGTTTTGTTCCACCCAACACTTTTAGATGCACAGGAGGTTTATGATAAACAAGATGCTGTTTCATAAGAGAGAGATCACCTGTGTCCCAGCTGTGTGTTACTCTGCCAAGAGATTATTTATTAAAATGAAAGGCATTATTTTATAAATGTAGGAAGACATTTTGTGATTTTTGTTTTAAATTTAACGACCTTTAGCCAAAGATGTTATTTTAAAAAGGCCACAACATTAAAATGGAGAGAAGATCCATAAATGTGCAACTAAAAAGTCAAGGATCATAGAAGAAGCCATGAATATATATAAACCAGAAGACAAGGCATAAACCACACTTAGTCAGGAAGCGAGGCAGGATGCACACAGGGAGAAAAAATAAAAGCTTTTATGCAAGTATTCATATTGTTTGCACAGCTACTTTATCTTCTCTGCTGAAGCACTGATTTAGCTGCATGGCAGGTGTCTGATGCAATGTGGGACACTGGCTGGCAGAGTTAATTCTTAATTAGTTCTGCTGCCTGAATCTGCTGAAAACCTAACCTCTGGAGCAAAGCAGTTCACTGATGACAGCACTTTTTCTGGTGCTGTTCATCTGAAGTGTGCACAAAGGATAAAATCTTACTTTTCAGGTGCAGGACTTAATTCCACACTAGATATGCTGCTTTGGCTGAGCTGTTTTCACTTGTTACAGTCCAGACTCCATCATCTTTTAAGCTTCTCTCATCCAGCCCTCAGCTCTCTCAGTAGAGCTGATTTCACATGTTCCTGACAGCCTTCAACTAACTCACAGGAGCTGTGTTATTCATAACACTGAAGCCCATGGAATGAATTATTTAGCTGATAACCTTATGCTCACTCTGGAAAACCCTTCCACTGACAAGCTAAACCCCCAGATGTGGTGTGAGCAAACCCTACAGATTACAAGCCAAAACATGAACTGGAGGAGCACAGCATTCTCTCCCCTCCAACCCCTGCTTTTTTTTTTTTTAATGTATATATATAGAAGTAATTTATGAAGAAAACTGCAACAGTCTGAATGATTTTAATACTTCTGAGGTCTATTCCTACCACTTCTTCACAACAAGAGGAGCAGCAATCAGTTACCAAAGAGTTTGTGGTTTTTAGGCAAGTTGATTTTAATCTGATAATAATTCCAATGAACAAGACCTGAATAATGAAAAGAAAATGAAAAGCTATGATTAGTATTTTTAACTCGAGTCTGTGGATATTTTTGAGAGCTGAAAAAAGTGGAGAATATTTGTTCTTTTCATATTAAAACATCTCTTGTCCCCACTGTCTCAGTGTTGTACAGGATGAGCCACAGATCCTGAGTCAGGTATTTCTTTACAGTGCTTAAAAATTTGACCTGTTCCCTCTTATTTACATTATTCTACCACTTCTTCTGCAGTTGATATTTTTAACCAACCAACCCCAAAAAATTAAAAAAAAGTAATTAGGGAACCTGCAGTAATTAGTTCTCTCCTCTTCTGGGACAAATGTCATCAGTAAAACCAAAGCCTTTTCTCCTATTCTGAAATACACCAAGCAAAGCTCAAATGGTATCTGTGATAGCTGAAAACCTCTGGGGCACTGCTGAACAGAAGTTAAATATGGGTCAAATCAAGATTACACACTGCTGTCCTGCAAATATTTTGCACCTGGGCCCCTCAGAAGCTGTGATGGGGAGACAGAAGAGCTACTGGGTTTCTATTCTGCATTGCTACTCCGTGTCAAAACATAATTATATTCTGGCACTTGAGTATCCAGAAATTCAGAGGGTTTTTAGCTGTTCTTCATGATTGCTAAATATGTATTTTATATTTTAACATTATAAATATGATACATAGACATTTACCTAATATAATTGCAAACTCATGTTTTTTAAAAAAATTGCTAAAGCTCCTCTTGAAGCACAGAGGAAAAAGATATCCATCTGCTGTTTAAAATCTAAACTCCAAAGAGAACATTTGCTTTGGATCAGCTGAAAAACAATTAGATGAGAAAAAACCCAGAATCAGCTAAAAGGAAAAATATGGAATCGAACCCAAGGCATTGCAATGAAATAAAAAATAGATTAAATAAAAGGTATTTCTCTGAATTAAATCAAATAAAGGGACTGGAAATGCCATTAATAAAAATACCAAAGGTCATTTTTTGTACTTGATTCAGGGAGACCATTCATTTTTGTCTGCAATTTCCATTTCTAAATAAAAATCCTCAATCTTACACATATGTTTTAATATATGCCCATCTCTTCAATTATCCATTACATATGCCCACTATGATTTTTTCAGATGGGGTTGCTTTTGCCTTTAGATAAATAGTGCTGTAAATTAGCTACCCTAAAACAAAGCATCTGCATCACTTTGCACAAATAAAGCATAAGGAACAATAGGATTTACTGGATGATAAATACAAGTAATTAACAGGGAGCTTAAGTGCACTTTTGCCATGGTAAAGGTTCATTTTACTAGAAAATACCAAGGCTGCGTGGGATGCTGTCATAATGCAATTATTCATTTCTTTAAAAAGTCTGTATTTAAAGAGCAGGCAGATCAATAATGCTTATGATTGTTAATATCAATACATAGCTTTACCAGAACATATTTTATTTTCAAAAAAAGAAAAAAAGGTTTATGAACTAAAAGTAAAGATGGGATGGGTTTATTCAAGTTGCATTTGTATGACTAGCCATATGTTACATATTTACATGGATAAAAAATGCTGTAATTACCAATGAGGCACATTAAACACCACCATTAACGAATAGCATGCTATGATGAACCTGCCTCTTAATCCTTTAGAATCTGAGTCAAGCTAAATTGTTTTGGAAATGCAAAGAATTTCATTTCTGAGATATATCTGTAATGCAACCTATAGGTTTTTATTTTCCTGCCACCTCTCAAGATCTGCATTTTTTCAGGGTTAGAAAAACCATCTGTTTTCAGATCAACAGCACGTCCTTTCTATCCCTTGGTCTTCAAAGCCTCAGCAGCTACTTGGATGAATAGCTTGGATGAATTTTCCATCCAGGTTTGAGTTTTCCAGCTTTCATTAGTGTCTCACCCACAAGCTGGGCTGGAAGATCTGCTGTGCACTCACAGACACAGAGGAGCCTGACAACACCTGGACTGCAAGAACTGCACATCACATCTCCCAGTGCTTCCAGGGGACACAAGGGCAAGCAGCATGCAGGATGTGACATAGGCTGGAAAAAGCTTTGTGGCAATGTGTACCACGAGCTTTTACATCTTGGCAGTGAAGGCTGAGCAGTTCAACGTCCAGAGGAAGGGAACAGAGATTAGGATATGGTGGGAATGGTGCAGACTATTGCCAAACACTCCTCTGAGTACCAGTTTGTCATCTGTTCCCTGCTACTCTTTCCTCATCTGACACTTCATTTTTCAAGTGAGAATTTCTTTGAGATTTGACCAACCTCTGCATCCTCCTCCAGCCGCCTTTTACAAGAAAGAAACGAGTTACAAATATATTCTGAAAAATTGCTGCTTTCCCCTTGTAAGACTAATACTTCTCTTCCACAGGAGACCTCTTTTTACTTCTGTGGCTTTGAAACATACAGGCAGTTGCCTGTTACGATCCTATACTTTAGGTGGCAGGTTTCTGGAAAGTCCAGTTTCTCAGTTCCATGCCAACACTGCTGGGAAAAAAAAATGGTTTGGCACTACTAGAGCTGGAGTCCCAGAGAGATCAAATCATAAATGAATAACTGTGGCTGGCACAAGAGTTGCTCAGAAGTTTACCTACCAAGACAAGGGACTTGTCTTTCCTGACACCCACCCTGGGCAGCCTTACACTACCTCTGGTCCACTCCTGGAAAGGAAGGTTCCTGTGGCTTCACCTGCAGAGAAGTGAAAGATGAACAGAGGCAAAAGCACCCACACAGATCCACTATGTTGGCAGCTCTTTATAAGCTGCTGGATGAAAACAAGAATTCAACTTTCCTCTGGTGTTCTAAAAATTAAGGATTCAGATGAATCAGCATGTAATCTCACATGTGAAATGCCAATGAAGAAGACAGATGCTGTAACTGTATCTGGCAAAAGACATGCCCCTACCAAACTCTGCTGCCAAGAGGGCAGGAATTCTGGGGTCAAAGGGAAAGCAAGTGAGAAGCCTGGCTTCATAACTTAATCCTTATGGCATTTGGCTGAAAGTAGGGAGTCTGAATATTTTGACTACAGAGTTAGACTCCTTTGTCCTGATGCTTAAGGAACTCTGAATGTGTCCTGCTGGACAAAGGAAAATCTACATCAGAGAGAACATTGTCTCAATGGCAAATAAAGAGGTCAGGCTAGAGATAGCAGACCAGGAAGAAAATAGAAACAGGGCTTTTAAAAGTGAGCTGGTCTATTTTTTGAGATGACAACAATTATCATTATAATACATTCTGATTCACTGGAACAATCAAAGGAGAAATGATACGTGGATTTTACACCATTGTCTGTATAAAGTACAAAGAAACTCTCAAGTGTATGAGCTGTTAAATAAACAGGCTTTTGAAAAGCCAGGAGATAAAAGGAAAATGTTCAAATCAGCTGGGAGCCAAGATGGACTTTTGAAGGGATTAAGGAGAGCAAGTTGTAGTCCAAGGCAGATGCATGCAAACCCTTTACTGGGCAAGGACGCTACTGCTCTGCTGCACAGCCCAGCCTGCACACTGAATTTACAGCTCTCACCTACTGAGCCTGGAAACCAGATGGCTCAAACTTCCACAGAAAGGAAACCTCCAAACCTTCACAGTTTTTTGAGAACAAATTCTGCCTTTGTGAGCATATCTAGCAATTGAAGTTGCTATAGGAAAAGCTCATATATCAGTCTGAAAGGTGTAATAAAAATAATGCCTCTTCCGATAACAAAAATAAGCCACATAACAGTAAGACACATTTTTGCCTCTGTAAAACAGCCTGAAATGATGTCCTTCCTTGCACCTTTTTCACAGCAGGACCACTAGTGTTTATGGCAATTAACATCCTCAAGCAGGACGTGGGTTCAAACAGCTCTTTGTCTTGAAGGAATTATTTTTACCTATTCTAGATTAAATCAAGGGAAGTCCAGATTGGTTATGGCATAGGGAAAAAATAACTATCCAAGGTCATTTTGTACTAGAGCACTTTACATCTTTCCTATTGAAAGTATATAAACCTCTCTAAATATGCAAATTGTGGTGGATCTGATTTTGAATCATCTAACTCTTCCCATTTATCTGACACTTCTGTCCTCCTTGATTTCCACCACAGGATCCTGAGACCCAAAACTGAGCACTGCTGCATTTATTTGCATTTCTCATGGATCTTGCCCTTATCAAATTCCCCAGGGTGAAATTTTATTCACCAGCTTCTTACTCACAAAGTAACAGAAAAATAGAAGTGTACATACAGCAAAACCTGGTCCCTCCCTTGCTTCTCTCATCAGATACTGTGTTCCAGGGCTGATACTCAGATGGATTTGACTTTGGCTGGCTCAAAATCACCAATGAGCTCTTGCCTGAAAAATTTTTGGCCAAATCACTGTATTCCTCTGAGCCTCAGATTTGCCATCTACAAAGTCAGGACAACTATAAGGACTTCCATGGTGAAAAGTCTTCAGAACCCCTTCTGAGAAATACTGTGGGAGAGTCATATCCTATTTTTTAGTATTATTACTGTCATTTACTGTTATTATTCCTAAGCAGTCCCACCATCCCTGTGAGATCCTTACATATAGATGAGTGTATTCTTAGAGCACAAATGTTAAATTTACTGTGCCTAATACCAGCAACTCTTCCTTCTGCAGTGTCATATACTCCATTGTGATTCGAACCATCTGGATGAAGAGCAAAGCTCACGCTGTCATCATATCCAGCTGTCCTGGTGAGTCTCAGCATACCCATGACTCCAGCCTTGTGATTCAATTCTGGCTGTTCCTCACAAATCTGGGAGTGCTTGGACATGCAGTGTCACACTGGGCCACCATTGCTGCAGTGGGAATGGGGTTTCTGCATTTGTTCAGTCATAACCCATTTCTACATTATTTACCCTCTTTCCTTTGACACTAAGTTCTCTTTAGAGACACAATAGGAAACATCTGTGAGAAAATAAATAAAGAGTAAAAACTACTTATTCTAGAAGTTAGAATAACTCTTCCTAGAACTAGATAGTTCCAGAATAGTTTTTTTCCTACAATATACTAGACAACACTTTTTCTGTGTTTTCACTTGTTCTCACAAGTCTGAATTTTGCTCAAGATCAGAAATTTCAGGCCACAGAAGGCTATAAAATGAAGTGAGTGTTCCATCTCGAGAGTATACATGCCTCTATGCTTCAGGAAGATCTACTCCACTTACATTTCCCCTTTTTATTTTGGGCAGCTCAGGTTTTGATTGTCCAACTTGAGCAGGCTTGCAAGCG
This sequence comes from Notiomystis cincta, assembly GCA_013398075.1. Taxonomy (NCBI): domain Eukaryota; kingdom Metazoa; phylum Chordata; class Aves; order Passeriformes; family Notiomystidae; genus Notiomystis; species Notiomystis cincta. The sequence continues at coordinate 60,624 of VZRX01013877.1, forward strand.
TCCAAATTTCAGGAACTACCGAGATCCTGACTGACACCAGGAAAAGATGGGGCTGTGTATTCCTGCCCTGCCTGTCGAGGTACATGCTGACACATCCACACACCAGTCCTATTCTTTCATTAGCTGAAATGTTCTTTTCCCAGGTGGCAAAACCTCTGCTGGCTACACCAGTCGTAGGTTCATATCCAGGGCGAAGGTGAAAGCGATCAAGTACAGCATTGTAATTATCCTGGGTAAGTGAACAGCCCCACAGCTGGTAGCTAGGGAGGATGCTGACATTAGGAAGCTGCTTTTCCTCAGCAACCTCTATCATCAGCAGACAAAGTAGATGGTTTGGAGAAGGAGCTTTACTTAGACACCTGACTTGCCTTCTGCTCTTGTCCTTCCCCTCTCTTCTGGCTGACATGCTTCTATTTTAGGTGTCTGACATAAGTTTTAAATGAAATTAGATGCACAGCCCCTTGTGTGTATAAAGAAAGTAAAGATAAAATGTCTAAAGGAACAAAGGGAGAGGTCATCTCTTTCCCATCCAGGCTGCCAAAAGATTTGACAACTGAGTTGTCTTTTAGACTTAGAGACACTGTATGACATGGGAGCTGCTGGGGTGGTGCGAGGGAGAGAAGAGGTGAGATGTGCAGCAATTGTATTTGGTGTCACAGGTGTGTGACCTGCTGGGATGGAAAGAATGAGCTCTCCTTTCCCAACTGGGCTGCAGCTGACTTAGTGCAGGTGTTCTCTGTCTCCCAGGGAAATTACATTATTCTGATGCAATTAGGAAGCTGATGCTCTATCTCAATAAATAAAGGCAGCATCACACAGGGCTTGTGATTAGCTGCCAGAGACATGCAGAAAAGGAACCAAAGCTGTTTACTCCCAAGGGCTGACAGTCATCCCTTGACACTGAAAAAGAGATTGCTTCTCTTTCCAACACTGCTCAAAATTCCAATGGGAGAATATTGTGATAACAGCCACTTGAGTAGTTTAGCTCACTGTCTAGTGGTAGCATCTACAGACATGGGAGAGGGGAGAGTGATTCATACTTTTCATAAGCCCAAGAACAGCTTCTCCATGTCTGAACTTTTCTGCGTGGCAATCAGAGAAAGCTTTTGTCAGACAATTACTGTTGCAAGGCCATCAGATGTTGAGAGCTCACATGTATGCTCAGTACTTCAGCAGACCTTGATAGTATTAGGCACCCAGCATCTCTTGATGTGCAAACAGATTGACATCTAACATCCACAGATTTTTTTAAGCCACTTAAAGTTCTGCATAGTCAGTGCTATGATCCACACTGACACTGTGTATTGCTATTTTGCATATATCTGTGCATAGACACCTCCTGTTTGGTTGTTCTAGAAAACAGGAGGGGAGCTTACCTCTTCCTTGCACTTGCAGTGAGTGCTCAGCTAACTGCCAGTGAAGAAATTCTGATTAATGTGACAAGAAAACAGGCACGGGGTTTCTCTGCTGCCTCATCTGGGTCAGGATGCGATCATGTGTCTGATTTCACAATTACCTGTGTGTTTGCAACCCGGGTGCTTATAGCTTAGTTGTGTGAACTGCCTGTCCCAGCATTTCTATGCAAATCCTGAATCAAAAGCCTTTGTGAGAAGAGATGGCATAAAAATTTGTGAGAGACAGATTAATTCCCTATGCCTGCAAATAAAGCTAGATCTGTGGCCTTTTTTTCCCCTACCACCTCTGAACAAAAGCAGGGGTTATGAGCAGTACAATCCTCTCTTCTCTTCCCCAAATTCATCTCTCAAATGGCAGTACAGGAAATTAAGAGAATCTTCCTGCACACTCCATGTACACAGCACCTCCAGCCAGCATGCCAAATGACATGTTGGTTTGCTGTAATGCAGTGTGAAAGAGTGTCATTCCTTGCTCCTGGGTGTCTGAGAACCTTATTTTAATAGGTGGCTGTGACAGGCAGCGCTGTCACAGAGCAGCACTTTGGCTGTGTGTACGTTTAGATTGGCTGCTCACTCCGGGGACCATTAAGAGAGCACTTCACTATAACTGATGATGCTTTAACTGGCTACCTATTTACCCTTTATGTGTTGTGTAGTGCTCAGAAGTGTCTCAGTATGTCTAGAGGGAGCACTCTAAACACTTAGAGAAACACACGTAATATATTTTATAGGCATTAAAATAAAAATAAAGACAAATAAAAGCACAATCTAATAACTATTCTCTTAAATAAGACCCTGAATGGGGAGAGGGTTTTATTCTGTATGAACAAATATTTCTCTATTATGACAGTCTCTCCAAGAGTGTGTAATTACCTCCCTAAATTGCTATAATGTCCAATATCAAGCTCTTCCTCTCTCTCTGTCTCTTCTGCAGCATTTGTTCTCTGTTGGAGCCCTTACTTTCTTTTTGATATCCTGGACAACTTCAACATACTCCCTGAGACCAAAGAGCGCTTCTACGCATCCGTGATTATTCAGAACCTGCCAGCCCTGAACAGTGCCATCAACCCTCTCATCTACTGCTTCTTCAGCAACAGCCTCTGCCCTCCTTCTGAGTATTGCTCCTTTACTGTCACTCTGACTACCCTAGGAAGGGAGGGAACACATAAACACAGTCCCTAAACTGTTCAACTATTGCTGACTCCTTTAATTCTGACCATTCTTTATTTTTTGTAGGGAAAGAAGAACTCAAAGGCTGGGGGGGACTTTCCGGGAGAGGAGTGATGAAGGGCAGGAGATGCAGGTCCTGTCGAAACCAGAATACATCTAGGACACACAGTGTTCTGCAAAGCCACACTGGCACCTGGACAGAGGAAAACAGAGGTCCCCACAAGCCCTGTGCACCGTGAAGTGGATGGACACTGACTGGCAAGAGCCCACAGCCTGTGCTCTTGTGCACATTTTAGCACATATATTTTGGGTGGGCACTGCAGCTTCATCAGTGGCACACTGCCAGTGCTGAGCTCAGCATGAGGGGTTTGCATGCCTCTGTTGTGAGGCTTCATATCCTGGCTCTCTGTTTAAAGCCAGCTGTAATCTATGTGCTCCAAACAGCAAAAATAATTGTAAATGGTGTCTAGTCAGAGTCTTCTCTATTTTTCAGGAGTCACTAAAAGCCATCTACTGCACCATCTGGCTCATATAACCGATAGAGTGCTTACAAGTAATTACAGAGCAAGGACCCCAGCTGAAATGAAAACACAGGCACTTTTCCGATGAGAAAACACCATTGTCGCTCCATGTAATTATAGCTATAATTACAAAGTCATAGCCAGAGGAGAGGGGAATGAAGTGCTGGGATACTGCCTGCCACATCACCTGGCCCAGCCTCTCAGCTCACACCAGCAGCACTGTCCCTATATCTCTTCCTCCCCTTGCAGTGTGACATTTCCCTGCTGTCCTGCCTTGGCACATCAGTGGCACCCCGGTGTCCCAGCAGGACTCACACGTGACACATCTGGACAGCCATTTATTTCTGGGCTGCTAGCAAAGGGTTCACCAGCCCCTCCCAGGGCCCATGGTGCATCCCACATGCAGGTGCTTCCATGCTTCTGGGGCAAAGGCTCTGAGCAGTCTCTTCAGGATCCTATGGGGAGCTGCCATGCAGGGCCTTTATCCAGTGCAGATCTATCTTACTACACACACAGCAACATTTCCCAATCCCATACCCCCTGTCATTTAAATCATGCAGGGAACCACACACATCTTTGCACAAACTCAGGGCTGGTAAAAGACCCTAATGAAACCATAAAACTCAGACTATATCTAGAAAAAATTATCCATTGATGGTCCAATCTTGTGAACTCACTGTAGATTTCACAGAGGACAAATGGTCAGGCAGAGCTTTGCTGCAGAGCACCCAAGCACCTGGGCATCCCCTTTCTCCAGCCCCCTGGGCATCCTCCCACCACACTTTTCTCAAATGTAAGGAAAAATTTCTCATGCAGGTGGTGGTGGGGCTGATATTAAGGTCAATGTTCATTTTATTCCAAGGCAGCTTGAAGTGTTTGTACTAAAAATGCACTCTAACCAGCTGTATGGCAAGTGAGTTTGTTTCCTCTCAGTGAAAAAATTATTCTTACTTAAGCGGACTCAGTTTAGAAAGGGGTTTTTATTATTGCGATCTTTTGCAGTGACTTTGCTTCCTGTAAAGCAAGAACCAAATAAAATTTATTTATAATTGCCTATATTACAAAAATACATTTTCCTAAGTAGGAGATATATAAAATCACGGGGCTTTATGTTCTCAGGAAAATAAATAAGGTATCTCTTTTTATTACCATGAAGTTCTGTTATTTAGACTCTGTGTCTAAATTTTGCTACTGCTTAATTAAAACTATGAATCTGCAGCAGCCTTGGATAGACTGTATATAAGATCTAGGCAGTATTTTTTTTCCCATGGGCACATAATAACTTTCCTAAAATTGGACTGCTTGGTTTAAGCTTCACAGATTGCGGATTTTAGCTTTTTCATCTGATCCGTGAACACTGGCTACCTCCTTTTGAACAATTAATGGAGTTTGTGGACTTAATACCTGGAAATCAGATAACATTTCTGAGCAGTACTTTGGTTTGCAAATTTAATATGACTCAATCCCACTAAAATTTACATAATATTCACTGGGGTCACCACATGAACTATCCCATCCATCCAAACTAAGCATATGCATGAGTTAATGTAGGACTCTGGACTGAAATGAAGTCATCATCCATTTATTTTCAAGAAAACAGATTTTTGTTTCATTCATTATTGTTCTATGTACCATTTACAAGTTGTTCTTATCATTTTTCCTCAGGACATGATTGTGGTGCCTTTCCTCATATGAGAATCCTTCAGTTTAAATGGCCTCACACTGCTTTTGTCCGCATCCCTTCCAAGTGCTTAAATACAGGGATAAATAATTCATCTTATTTTCTATGCTGCTTTCTTACTCTGCAGGAAATGGCATTTTACTATCTTTTTCTATTCTCCTCATCTTCTGCTTTAAAGCTGAGTTTTTCCATTAGTCTGGAAAACACTTGCATGGTCCTCCTTTGTCTCTGGGGAGAGAGAATTAGGGAATTTCATCTTGTCTCCAGCAGGTTTCTCAGTCCTTGTCTGCAACTCTCTCTACATGTGTTGACTGTTTAGTTGCTTAGAGGTTCCAGAGTTGTTCCCACAGACCCCACGCTTAGGAGGAGGCAGCAGAAGTTGGTGTCAAGGTCTGACTGCCCAGAGAGGGACTCTGAACACAACAAGGAGAGGGCACCCAGCTGGCTTGTCCATGACAGCCCAGGAGGAGCTCTGGTTTTCAACAGCTTTAACACTTCAAGAGGAATCTGTGAGATCCTTCTGACATCCCCATGGTGAACAAAAAGACTTTTATGCATGACTGCTAGGACATAAAGTTTTGTATGGTGATGAAGTCCTGTATGACTGTACATTCCTGAGAAGCATGAAAAATCACTCGTCCCTCAGAGAAGTCACATCAAACAGCATAGGGCTAGGATCCTCTCCAAACTAACACTAATCCAAGAAAATAGAAAATGTATGCTTTCTGTGCAAGTTTCAAATAAAATTCAAATGAGAATGCTATTTAAATCTCTTTTGGATATTTTTGATGTAATTTAAAGTTCAATTCTCTTAGACCAGATTTCCATCTCTTGCTAAAAGTGTAAAGCAGTATTTTGTCTTTCAATTTGGTTTTGCCTTGGAAATTTCTGTGTTGTCTTTTTGTTTTTACTTTGAAAAAACTAATGCAAGGCAGCAAAGTTTGACATTGCCCATTGTGACCATTGAAGAACATCAAAGCAAAAGTCCACCTAGAAACATGTTGCACCCTCCTGCACACTGCCAGCTCAGTGCTTAGAGGTGCAGACATTACTAGTCCAAGGAAAGAAAAATGTAGCCACTACTTTGTTGTTTGTAGGTTTGGGGCTCTGTTTGAAAGGTACTTTTCATGGAAAAATAATTAAACTTTTTGAGATGATACAAGATGATTTGACTTCCACAGAAGAACAACAAAAAAAATTATTCTTACACATCTCCAGTTTTTGTGAGGCATGAATGAATACTCCACAAGTTACCTAAGCATTTAAATAGGAATTGTTTTACTAGGAATCAGGCTTATGCCATTATAGAAGTGAACATGCTTTTGGAGTATAAGGTATTGCAAGCACCAGACCCCTCCTAATAACAGTCTCTAAAGACACATAAGCAGAAGTAAAAGCAAGTCTCATACTTATTTTAGTTGAAGCCCTGACATTTGAATACCAGAAATCCTTATGTCTATCCAGATTGCCTATTTTCTTGACAATATGAGATGCAGGAAATGGGGAAAATCCTCTCTCAAACCAGAGGGCCCTGTGAAAAACAAAGGAAAAATAACCCAACTGGAGACCCCACAATATTGGCAAAGAATTTCTCAAGATACCATCACTTTGGGGTAACTGAGCCAAGGTGGCTGAGAACAGCCTCTTGGCTCTCTTTACAAGGAATACACTTGCTGATAAGATGCCTCAAGTTCAGTGTCCCTTCAGAAGTCCTAATTCACTGCTTGTGCAGGTATGTTTCAGACAAGAGCTGGAAGGCATCACGCTACCTGCCACTTCACTTTACCCCTCACGAGGGCTGCACACACTTTTCAGAAATACTTGATGGAAAAAGAACAACAAAAGAAAGAGATTGCAAAAAGAACACTAAAAAAAAATATAACTGTATAAGTATATGTTATGGGAACAAGTGCCTTTTGTCAAGAGAAGAATCATTCCACAAATAAAAATAAACTGGTGCAGAAGCTATCTGTACCTTCCAATACAGAACCTTGGTGCTTACAGGAGCAGAGATTTTAGTTTATTTATCAGCCTTGACATGTGTGATTAATTTGTGGAGTAAATACAATTTTTAGTGAAAGGTAAAATATGCTTCATTTTCTTTAGCAAACTAATTTATCTTACGCAGTGTTTAATTTAGATAAGCATTATAGCTGAATGGCTCATTACATAATCTTTTGTCATGTTTGATGAAATCTTATTCTGAGTATGCATAAAATATGGGAGTGATGGGTTAGGCATACAAACATATGCATGAATTTACAAATGGACACTGCTGATTCCTCAGACTGAGTTGGTTATAGTGGTATATAATTAGAATCTAAGTGGTTGATTTAGTGTCATGCAAGGCAAATGAAAATGGGTTGAAACTCAGCAACTTTAATAAACTCAGTAAAAATGAACAGAATCTGGAGCATCACATAGAAAGGTGAATTTTAGGACTCAAATAGCAGAAATGTGGTAAGTACAACACTGTGCTAATAATCAATACATCAATTACGAGAAATTCTGTTGTGAATTGGGAACTCATCAGCTGGAAATGTCTGAAGAGAAGAAAGCCTTGAATATCCTCAGCCAGAGGATGCCTGGTTACTGACACCAGCATAGCCAGTGGGGTCAGAGAGCTAATATGATCTGCAGAGGTATCTGGTGAAGCCTTTGTCAGAAGAGCTCCAAGTCTGTGTGAGTGTCACCACTGTCCTCTGTTGAGACCATGCTGTGTTAAACAAGAGAAAGAGGGAATGTGAAAAAGGCTGGTAAAATGGAAAGCTGAAAAGGGATATTTGTGCTGTCTGTTAAAACAATGATGTCAGTGGGAAAAGGAAAAAAAATACTTAAAAACATGGTAAGTCTGACACAAACTCTGCCCCCTGGAATAATCTCACTATGAATAAATTTGAATAAAATAATCTAATACAATGATCAGCCTACCCAGACATTTTTGCATGGGTTAGAAACAAGCTTTTGGGTTACAAGAGAGCCCTTCTAGTTTCTGTTGTGGCTGTTTATTGAGATTTAAATCCAAAGCAAGGCAAGGCAAGACTTTCTCTACAAGCTTTTCAAGGGGACCAGGAGTTGTTCCTCTCATTTTGGGTCTTGCTAATGGCCATGCCTCTGTAATAGTGCAGCAAGGAGACCTAATATGAATACTATCAAAGGGGATTTCTATTTGGAGAGATTATATCTTCTTAAGTCAAGCTGAGAGAGCTGAAAAAGCCAATGAACCTTCAGGCATGAACATGCTCTCCCCATTGCTGCCCTGCCAACTCACATCACAGATTTCAGGAAAGTACAAGGTAGCAGCTGGCCTTTTTGCTTGTGTTCAGGCTTTCAGGCTGAGATCAATACTGATGAGAAGAGAGTTATACAAGCAATGCTCTTTGAAGTATAATCCTCTCTCCTCTCTGCCCAAGACACTCGCACTCTTTGGTCTCACATGACAACCTTGGGTTGGAGCTGCAGCCCATGGCTACACTGGTGGCTTGCAGACAACCTGGATCCACTCACCACTGTCGGGGTTCCCACTCTTCTACCTTCACATGTGCTCTTGGTTTTACAAAGAAGTCACTAAAAGCCTGTAATTGCATAAGTTATGTATGGAGTGACAGCAGAACTCAACCTCCTGGGCAGGAAAGACTAATGCCAAAGGGAAAAATTTTTGTAACTGTAAATTGATAAAGTGTCCTTAACTTAAAGGATTTAGGTCCCTTAAATGCTTTACACAGAAAATTAAAGAGAAGTCATACTCCCTTGACCATGCTAAAAGCTAAAAGGCACTTTATGTAATATCTAGGGAGTGAAAAGAGACTTTAAAGTGATCAAGTAACAAAATATCACCAAGTCCCATTTGGACCTCATGGCTTAATATTTTCATTGGGAGGATTATTCCAAGACAGTCTTTTAAAAACCTAGACTGATTTGTATATATGTAATGTAAGTGGGAGAAGCATGCTCAGTTTTAATATGGCACCAAAATAACAATTTAAAGGTGACTCAGCATTATGGTGTTTATGAGATGTCGTGGGTGTCAGATAATTCATAGAGGAAAGTCAAATGTCATCAAACACTTGGCAATTCCCAAAGAATGAGCTGGCAATGTTGGACAAGCTGTAGGGTCATCTGGAAATAGTTATTGTCAATCAAGCTCTTGCAGCAAATTATGACTTTTAAGAGAACTTTGATTTCGGAGTTTTTTGCATGCAGAGAACATTTTCTGGAGCAAATGGAAAGGGGAGACACTTCAGCACCACCACCTTAACCCTTGGCCACAGGGTTAAGAAACGTGCTTGAGCAAGGTCTTGATGTAGCTTCTCAGATCCAAAAGCCCCAGGGCTAGAAAAAGAGACATTTCCTGCCTTCCACTCCCACGTGGTATCCAGCATCCACTCTGTGGTGTTGAACCCTCAGGCTCATCTCATGACTCCCCATTCTAGGGAAAAGACCCTCACAGAGGAGCACCCTGAAGCTGTGTTGTGATTTAAGCTGGCAACTAAACACTACGCAGCTGCTTGCTCACTCCCCTGCCACACCACCCCAGTGAAACAGGGAGGAGAGACAAAAGTAGGCTAAGAAGGGTTTAATAATTGAAACAAAGTAAAATATAATAATAATAGTAATTGAAAAAGAAAGAGAGAGAGATAACACCCAAGGAAAACAAGAGATGCACAATAGAGTTCATCACCATGTGCTGACCAATGTCAAACTCCATCCCTACAACCAGTAATCCTGTCCAGGTAACTCTCCCAGTTTAAATACTGGCCATGAGTATCTCTTTGGCCAGTTGAGGTCAGCTTTCCAGGCCATGCTCCCTCCCAGCTTCTTGTGCACCTGCTCAGTGGTCGAGCAGGAGACACTGAGAAGTCCTTGACTTCAGGGTAAGTGCTGCTCATCAACAGCCAAAATATCAGTGTGTTATCAACAGTATTTTCATACTAAATCCAAACCACATCACTCTACCAGCTACTTGGAAGAAAGTATCTCAGCCAAAACCAGGACAAGCTGCCTCTGCTTTCACACCCTTCTGCAGCTCCTCCCCTCCTTCTCAGCCTATCTTCCCTCCTACACCAAGATTTTCTTGGGGTTTCTGGTTGAGTCTGGAGAAATGTCTGAATTCTTATGAAAAGGGGAGAAAAGAGAGAAATTTCATACAAATGAGTCTAACCTGATTCAAGAGGGGGGAAATGGCTCTGCCTCAATTTTCTTAAAGAGCACTGCTTGGCCTGGAAGAATCACTGCAACACACCATACTGCATGACTACAGTAAACGCTCATTTCAAATCCCAAAGCCGTGGGTGAGATACCTAATTAACAATATATGGAGGCAAGCTGTTGGTATGGCTCACACAGGCACTCAGTGAGATATGAGAAAGGGCCTGGTGGGAATCCAGCATTATACATTTGAACCTGTTTAATATTTGGAGCCAGGCTCTCTGTATCTCAGCAGGTCTTTATCACCTTTCATTGAAAAAAAAGTGGGTTCATTAGATCAGGCCTTCTTCTGTGTATCGAGGAATGCAAGTGTGAGCCATTCTGAACCGTGATCAATCATCAGAAAACAGGCATAATTTCAATTTTATAATTATGAGAATAATTGCAAAAGATTAGTAGTCTAGCCAGCTGGAGACTTTGCAAAAGCCTGAAGGCAATTAAGCTGCTATATTTTGAAAGTATCTAATCAATTTAATTTCTTTTCTTAGATAAAGCAGCATGAACTTCAGTTTGCATTGTTGGAGGAGGCCTGTTGGGTGATGAATAAATATTTCTGGTAGATTAACCCAGCCCTATCACAAGCCAGGAAGATTCTTTTTGTTCGTTTCAGTAGGAGTTGATCAGGCTCTGTTCAGGAAGAACACAAGACCTGTTTAATGTGTTTACATTTACTATTTTGGGCAGGACTGAACTGATTTAACTGCCACCTCAAAACAAACTGACATTTAAAAAACAGGTTGCAGAGACTTTTTTTCAGGTCGGCCAAGCAAAATGCTAGGAGAAAAATAGTGCACACTGACACAGAATTATCTAACAAAACACCTAAGAAATGGGATGGGAGGAACCACTGAAGCGGTGACAGTGGCGAAACAAACAATGCTCGCTTCCTATTTCACAGGTCATTCCCATTTCCTCAAAGAATGCCCTGAATGCACTGAAGTTCAGTGGATACAAGTTACACTACAGACAGGAGAGACAGAAATATCATAGAATACCAACAGTCTTAAAACAACACATATTTGATGACACTGTGGGATGCAAATCCTTACAGGATTTTTGCATGAACCTCAGACATGTTCTTGACATTTTTATGGGCTTGGCAATGGTATAACAAAATTCCTGGATCACCAAGTATACAGAGTCACATCAATAGGAACTAAAGGCATTCTCAGGGAAAATACAATCCTCTCCCTAGTCAAGATCAAAATTCTCATGAATTTCACTCCTTCCCACCGCAAACTGGGATTAAGCAGCTTAAAATCCAAGCTTTAAAGGTCACAGTAGACAAAAAAAGCCTTAAACTCAATAAAATGTGTTACCCTGCCATCAGACTGTGACAAAAAGTCATAAATAGACTTTCAAAAGTGGTCTTAAAGTATTTCACAGATGTCATTCTCTTCATGGAGAGTTTGGGGATTCATTGTCTTCTTCTCTTTGCACCTTGGGGAAACCCTGGTTTCTGTGGGGTAACTTGTACCATGCACTTGTGTCTGCAGCCTGAACCCAGGGTGCAGAGAGAAGGAATCAGACTGGAAAAAGCCCAGGGAATATTTACTCATGGTCAAAAGCCACATCTAAGTCCATCATTTGAGTAGCCCTGGCACCCTTGTGCATGCATGAGGTTACAGGGAAAAAGTCAGGGGCCACAGGGGCTGGTTATTCTCCTCCATATTCAGAGCCAGTTTGGACACCTCTGCATGCTGCTGCACCCAGCTGCATCCTTAGACACTGCCTCTGCATATATACCACTCTTCTGTCTGGGAAACAGCCACAGCAACTCTGACATCTGTCTTTTTAGTAAAGTAAAAGCTTCTGGACAAAAGACTCAGCATGCCTGATTGCTTTGCTGTTTGTTCAAGGAGAAGGTGAGCTTCAGGGTAAAAGTGTCCTAAGTGCTTGTCTCTGCCAAGACATTCTTGTTTAAGATTAACAATATAGCAATCTGATTTTAATATTTCTATGGTGTAATAAAAGCTATCCACCACCCCATTTCTGCTTCACAAAGCTAATATGACTTAGATAATTAACTCAAAGATAAATGATTATCAAGCTACAGGACACCCTCCAGTGGAGTCATTAAACCATTTAAACACAGAACCACTGCTCTATTGACTGACAATCTTTATATGATTAGCTGAATTCATTTCATGATCTTTTCAGCCAACAGCACAAAATACAACTGCAGTTCCCCAGTTTTCCTCTTCTGAATTGCTACATTAGCTGCCTCTGAAGTTTGAATCACAAGGATTTGTGAAGCTTCTGCTGTTATCTATTAAAGTGATTTATGGTTCATACTATTTCAGATGGCATACCTGCAAGCAGAGACAGAAGTGGCACTTCTTCTATAAAGCTGCTTTTAAGTTCTTTAAAGCATTGCTGAAAAGCAGAGGGGAAAAAAAACACTTTTCAAGTAGAGTGACTATCAGGAAAGTTTGTTTACTATAACCCATAGTTATGATCAGAACTGCAGCATGACATTTTGGCATACCAAACCCCCACATTTAGGGCTTTCTCCTGCCACCCCATTGCGGCATCATAAATCCCTTACAGTGCATCAGAAATTCTCCTGTCACCCTGTTGCAGTGTGTTGAAATCCAGAGCAATCCCCACACAATCCCTGATGGCTGAGGTCTCCTTTCCATCTAATCCTCCAGCTCCACTTGCTATACAGAAAAGGGACAGGAGGAAATGTGTGGGATCAGTGGGGGACAGGCAGGGCTGCAATGCCCTCTGCCAGGACTGTGCAGGCAAAGAGGGCATTGAGGAATCACCTTCCACTGAAGGTCCTTTCCCCAGGGCTCTTGCAATTGCTTGCTACCAAGTGTTATGCAATCTGAATCCTGCAGGCAGATCAAAAATAAAGTGGAGAAATATCATATTGATCTGATTCAGTACACTTATCAGTGATTTGAAAATATACAGGAAAATCACTTCTGCTAAGCTATGCAGATGCCAAACAGATAAACACTGATGGGGGCTGAGTGTTCACAAAAGCAGGACAAGGACATTCAGTAAATTAGTCCTATACAAAAGGTGTATAAGCACAATCAAGCACCAAACTGTGCATCAAGGGGAAGAATGTCCCTTCTATCTAGAGAAAGTGGTGCAGTGGCTGCAAAGCCCAAGACTAGAATGGGACTAGAGATAATAATAATGAACAACAAAGCATGAGCTCCCAGTGTTATCAGGGGATCAAAGGAGATCAGGGAAAAGAAACAAGAGGTCATTCAGTACCCTTCCACACACAATGGGAAGGACAGACATAAAAAAATCACACCTTTTTCAAAAAGCTATTGCAGATTTTGGGTGTTTTTAACGAGTGGAGGAAATTCCCATGAGGAAGAAATACTGGATTCTTCATCTTGCATGTTTTCTTATTAAAGTTGAGGAGCTTCTCTTTTATAGGCACAGTTCAGCAAGCCTTCTTCATTTATGGTATTTGAAAAGCAGAGTTGTATTCTGCATGGCTTTGCCTCATCCCTTCTATCAACAGTTAGCCATCATGGGTAATGGAAGAAACAAATGTAAAATGGTTGTCCAGCTTCCAACAAGATCTTTGCATCCTTGGTTTGGGATAGAAAGAAAACATTGATTATTAATGTAGAACCAAAATCAGTCAAATGCCCCAGTATCTTCTAGGACATACTGGAGTGGCACAGGGAAAACCATGGATGGGTAAAATCTGGGTAAAGTAAACTCCTAACCTCATCCCAGCAGGACACAGAGAAAACAGAGCATCTTAACAGAAGGAATGAACAAGGCCATGGTTGGGTAGCAGGAAGAAACTCACAGGATTATGAAGGAGATTTCCTGCTCCTATTGTCATCAATGGAAATTCTGCCATTGAAACCAAAAGGAACACACAAACATTGTTTAGTTTATCTGGGAGAAAGCCAGAATTTGGACAACATCATGATACTATTTATGCACTGTTGGGACAGTTATCTTATGAGAACAGGAATAAGATATAAAAACAAGAGATAAAAAACAGACTGTGAAACCAGGTGCCTGAATAAATGATGCCCTTCTTAACACTAAATTGGTGTTAAGGAGTCTTATTCTGGTTTTCTGAGATTTGGTGACACTCCTATCTATTTTGTCCCTTGACCAAGTAACAGAGAGAACTGGATCCAGTGAGAAAGGCAATTACACTTGTAAGCAATCACTACAAATGCATTATCGTAATTAGCATATCAGTATTTGAAATTCATCACTCGTCTCTAACACTTAATCAGTTTAAATCTTTGCAAACTCTTAGATACTTGACTGAAATGAGCAGCACCTGCAGTTACTGTAGCTCTGGGTGGATTTCAGATTTAAAATATCATGATTGCTATCTTTGGAAGTAAAAATACCAGAGAAAAGTGGTGAAATACCACTCCCTGCAACACTCATCTGTGAATGAATGCTCTATCATATATTGCTTTTGAGTCTGTCTCCTTTTTCCTTTTCAGATAAACCCAGCCAAGATAACAGTACTGGTAAAATGAGGAATTGGGGGAGATGGTTTCTAACCCCTTTGAGGATGTCAGTTCCTCCTTTTCCTCTTCTAGCAGCTTCTGGCTTGATGTAAATCTTTGCATGTGGTACTTTGAATGTAGCAAGTAGGAAAAGAGTGATTTCACATTTTCACAGTGCCACACAATATTACCAGGTGCAGTTTTAATCTGCAATGTGGACTGCTTATGGCTCTACAGCTGAGTCACTGTGACTGCTTGGATCTGCTTTTGTAATTTTGAGAAGGATTTATTTAAAAAAAAAAAAAAGAAGTGCAGGGAGAGAGGAAAGGACTAAACTGGCTCACTGGTGCTTGGCAAACACCTGAGTCTTTTTCTCTTGAATGGAGGATTAGTGGGCATTAATCCTTCCTGACAGCAGTGTATTCAGCTGATTCCCATGGGGAGCATGGTCCACTGTGGCTATTGAGATGTTCTGCCTCAGAAAAACTTGACAGCTGGCCTTGTCTAAGTGCCAGCATGCCTGCAGCCAAGCAGCAATGGGCCAGGCTTCCCCTGGAGAGAACCCTGGCACCTAGACCAGCAAGGAAAAATCTATTCCCTCCATGGCTCCAGCAACTATACTGGAGCCTCAAGCCCCCAGAGTGCTTGAGTTATCCTCAAAAGACAGGCTGTCTTTGAAAGGACATGTATATCTGTCAGCACCTCTCATGTGGGAGTGCAAGCACAGGGCCTTCAAGCACCAGACAGTGCAGTAAGGGTCTTCACCACAAGAGTTAACCTATACTAATATGGCATTCAATTTTCATCTCAGCTTTTAAGGTTTGTAATTGGAATCACACAAATTAATGGCAAGATTGTAGTATCAACAAAATACAGAATTCAGCCTGTTTTCATTTTTTCTATTTGGAACAGGGAAGCAATATTGTGAATGTTCAGGGTTTTTTTAATAATCTCTCTGTGTTCAACTGCATCCAGGTTTTGTTTAAATATATTGCTCCCTCTTCACCTTCAAGCTCAGATGATGGTATTTTTTGTTCAATAAGACAGATGTGAAAATAATTCATTACCTGATGTAATACTGGAGGCTGAGGAAATGCATTTATGAATGCTTTAGGGAATTTGTTTACATGCACTCACTCATTGTGTTACCCAGACTGAATGTCCTTTATTTTTTCCTAAACAAGACATTTGGAGACATTTTGAAGGTTAATTTAGCATTTCTCAAATGTCACCTAGACTCTAAATGATAAAATTGACCTAATTTCTTTTCCCCCCTCCCCCACAACAAACCCTTAGCAACTTATTCACATAAAAATTCTTTGGGCCATAGTCTCTGCAAACCGGAGACATCTAGAAGCAGGAGCAGAACCCGTGGTTGTGCTGGAATAAACCCCATTTCCTTGTTTTCCTTTGATTACTTCATTATTTCCATAGAAGATAACAACAGGGCAGACAGTTTCACCTACATCTCCATGCACTTACAAAGCTGCTGAGAAAGAAAGGATGGGCCTCCTGTAACAGCATTTAGGCTGACAGCTTGTTAGACCTTTGGGCAGCAATCTTCGTGGGGTTTGAAGCCAATGGGTTTTCTCACAGCTGTTGAAGCCAGTCTGAGTCTAAGGTGTCATGTCCATCAGGCTGTCAGAAAGAAAAGTTTATCCTTGTTAGGGCTGTTTTTAGACAGCTCATTTCTGAGAACCACTAGCGCGCTGGGAGGTAGTGGAGACACGCTTGTGGAGGACGGTGGGAGATCAAACTGCAGCCACTCTGACAAATCAAATCTGCACCAGGATCACTGAAAGCAGGCACATATCCATGTGCAAAATTGCCTGCACACTGTCAAGCCTGAAGAGACACCTTTAACTGACAGAAAACTGGAGGCACCAGTAGCAAACTCTCCACACTACACAAATTCCTGCCTCCCTCCCACACAGAGTTGTCCTGTCAAGGCCTTGGCCCTGTAGACACACCAAATGAACAAAGACATGGATGCTCCAGGTAAGATCTGTCTCTGGCTAATCTGCATGTTTACATTTTTATATTATTTCAAAGTAGACATAAATAGCTAGATTTGTTAGGCTGCAAGTTCTTAATCTGAACTCTATGGTTATGTTGTGTGAATCGAAGATGGATTAAAGTGAAATCTGGAGCTAACAGTCTGAACACTAATAATGGGTAGAATAGACAAAGCTATCAGCTTCAATATTACTTAAAAATTATTAGCTAGAGTGGAGAGTCCCCAGGTCATGGTATATGAACTATAACAGACACATTACAACATTGACTGCAGGATCAGCTGAAACTCTCACCAAATCTGACCTAAGGGAGTGTGAAGACAACAACATTGCAACATTTGGTGAACCAATGAAGTGTGGTAATACCCCAGATTCTAATTTGTCTGTTTGTCCATACTGTCACACGAAGGATGGGGAGTTCAAATCGCAAAGGTGTAATTGCTCAGGGATTTCTTTGTTTGGGGTCCCTCTTCAGAGGCACCTGGCTCAAGCTCCCAGATTGTGATTGGTCTGTGCCAAAAAAGTACCTAGTGGAGATGAGAGCCTGGTGACAAAATTTCTCTAACACTGCAAGACAAGGCAAAGTCAGGCCCCAGTTCCCCTTCAGACTTCCCCAAAATGAGCCTCTCACTTTACACAGGGTGCATCTGTGACCAGACCCGTGCATGAGACACCAGCTGGTGGGAGTATTGCTCTGACCTAGTCAGAACTTCCCACCACAACTCCTGTAGAATGAACTCACTGCTGACAAATCTCCACTGAGGATGGGGAGGTTTGGTCCAAAGACTTGTGAAACTGCTGATTCCATCAATTCAGCTATTTATGCTTGCCATAATACATCTTCAGTAGTCCAGCAACAGCAGGTCATCACCAGTGTGAGAAGAGAGTCAGACTTACCAGGCTACACAGTGACCTTGAGCTGACTTCTTCATCAGTCAGTACAGAGGGGGGAAAGGAGGAAATGAAATTGCCTTCCCAACATAGCAGCATCCATCCAAAGGTGCACCCAAGTAAGCTTGCCTGAAACAGATGAGGGCAGATGGTCAAATTCCAAGTTTCAGTTATTTACACATTTATCGGAAAAACTTGATTCCCACAACTTTTCTCAAAGCAAATTCCCAAACAATATTTCCTTTGCTGCTGAACGTGACTTCGTTTTATTTGGAAATATCAGCCACAATGAGCAAGCTCTGAAATAGCAGTGTGAAACAATAGCAGGAGGAAGGGAAAGAAGGCATTCAAAGTTACCAGAAGGAAAACTGCAATTTTCCAATCAGCTCACGAACAAGGTTCACTGACACTCTGACAACGAGAGCTTCAATCCGCCTGCAAAGTCTATTTAATCTAATTTGCTGATGAGATCAGGCCAAGCCTTCCTATTCATTCTGTTCCTTGATCTAGTGCTAACCACACATATTGCTATACCTTGTGCCATCCACCCCTGCACCCTTGGGACCCTCCAAGAACAAGTGTGCATATGATGCCTGCTACCCTTTGATGATAGCACTGAAAAATCCTTTTTTTTGGGAAGTCAGCACTAGTCTGAACAGACCAAAGATATTACCAAAAAATGAGATAGTGATAAAACAGCCTTACCATGGTGCAACTTAAGAGAGAAGGAGGCTGATATTGTCTATGTAACTATAATTACATAAGAGGCATATAAAGCAGCAACATAATTACTCAGCCCACGCTGTAACTGTGCCTTGGAATTGCACAAAATTGATAGAAAGAAAACAACAAGTAAAGGGTCACAGCCAACACATGCCTTTTCCAGGTGAGCTACAGTCAGTTACAATTTAAAAGACTAATGAGACAGGCCAAGAGAGACAGAGAATTTGCCATGGGGAGGTCAGACTCCAGAAGATATGGATCTATGCCACATTCCCCTCACAGATGGGAAACTCTGAGTTTGAATTTGGCAGCTCAAAACTCCCACAACCCTTGTTTAACCCAGTAGAAATGATGGCAGTGTGGTTTATCCCCTGCTCACCTCATCTGCCAGGCAAGGAGGGAGAGGAGGAAGGATGATGAGCACATTTTCAAGAGGACAACATTGCTCCTTGGTGGCTGCATTTTTCAAAGTGAGCCAGACACTGCCCTTTCATACACTGGATCAATGTAGCACCAGAAGAGCTCTAATTCAGAGGGGTACTTAAAAATGCAACTTCATCCCACCAATTACCCTTTCTACAAAAGGTCATTCTTTTGTCGACCTTCTCTCCAACCCATCCTCCTGCATTCCTGGGGACATTTCCTTCAGGACAATAAGGTTTAAGAGCAGGGACACTCCTTTGATACTTTGGCATGAAATTAACTGAGTCATCTATAACACCAGTGACGCCAAAAACACTTTTAGGTGTGTATACGAATGCAGGCAGGCTGAGCACCAAAATGCAAGTTCAGTCCATCAGTTCCAGGTACCAGACACTGAGCTGTCTCTCCTGGGGGAGCCCCTGCTTTTCCCTCACCCTTCCAGCCCCCCATCCACAGCACACTTTATGCCCATGGCAAAATATCTCCCAGAAAGTGAGGAAACACCTAATTTTGCTAATCTCAAACCAGAAGCACAAAAGCAAGAGCAGGGGCACTTCAGGCAGCTCCATGCAGGGCTGAAGGAAAATGGTGCCAACCACACATCTACAGAAATTCTATCAGCCTCCTCTGCCAGCTACAGCAGCTATTTTTGCTTTGCCACGTAGACTGTGATTTGCACAGAATGCTCAGAATTTCCCCCTTGGCTTTCTTTGGGACAGGGATGGACTTTCCTAGAGGTTTGTTGAGCTTGCACAGTCACCAGGTTAATGAAAACCATCCAGAAAGGGTCATTGTCCAGAGTGACTCACCTTAATCCACAGACAAGGAGGGTCAGTGCCACCACAGCTCAGCGCCCACAGCTGGAAGTGACTCCAGAGCAACATGAGCAGAATCATGGTTGTAAAAAGCAGATTTTTTTACTGAACTTAGAAGATTAAATACCTTTCTGAAGCAATTTTTGACCTTCTAAAAATGTCATTTTTATTCATTCATGCAATTTGCAAAATGAAAGTTTAAATATTATTCAGGGGAATCCTTTGTCCTTTTCTAAATGCCGTTATATTCATCAAGACACATGTATTTGTTATTTATATGCCTCTTTTTAATTCTATTTTCCTGTAGCACTGAAAGCAAAGTTCATGACCTTTAACTACACTTTGAATTCCTCTTTACTTGCATCGCCTCAAGAATTTACACCACACTGAGCTTGCTGCAGGGCTCCGAGGCTGTTTCTTTACCTTCTTTGAAATATACTTTTCTGGAGGTAGGAGCCAGGGCTGTGCTTCCCAGCCCCCTCGAAATTCGAACGAGAGCCCCACGCTCCTGCAATGTCGCCAGCTGTTCTCAGGGCTGCAGGAGCTGGGGGTCCCTTAGCGATGCCTGGGCATCCCTCTGCTCTCCCTCACCCTGGCACAGCAATAATTCAGATCTCTGACTGACAGAGCAGTATTAGGGATGCAAACACTGCTGTAAGGATGCACATGAGGTGGCTTTTCATCTGACTGGGCAGGATACCAAGACCACTGCAACTCAGAGGTGTATCTGCCTAAACATTCAGGGCCAGCGCTGCTGCAGCCGCTTTGCCTTTGTCATTTGAGCTATTGAGATGAAAGCTTTGCACCCCTGCTTTTATGCCAGCTACAATGTTTAAATCCCTGCCTGCAGAGTCGATAGGCTCCCAGCCCTTTAACCACCCCGTCTTGATTTGTACACAGGCAGCAACACCGCGTCAGGGAGCATCAGTGCTGCAGGTTTCAGGCTCACTCCTCGTCCCTCGCTGTAAGCCAGCACTTGAAGAAAGAGAGAGTTTAAATCAGCCTAAATCCGAAGGAAAACAACTATTTCCAGAATGGCAAAGTTCCATTATTTTTGCATTTCCATTTAAAGTGAGAATTCTTTTCTGGGTTATGTATTAGCATCTCATCTAGTTATACAGCTTACGAAGGATGAAATATTGACATAGGAACTTGTACACTGAAATGAGCTGTGTTTCTGCAGTTACCTGAGCAAAAACATATGGAGACTGTGAAAAGGCAAGAAGAGCAATTTTCAAGAGCTCTGACATACTGAATTCATACAGATAACAGCATATGAAACATTGAACTGAAAGCAAACCCCAGCCACTTTGGACCATGACCAAGTACCCTTAGATTGAAGTTGATGATGCACATTCCCTCAATTCAGTGTTTCCAAATTCCTTGTTGCCCGCTGAGCTTCATTCCAAATCAATTAGCAGAGTTACAATGTGCTGCCTGGTAACAAACTGATCTCAGCTAGCAAATAAACAATCTTTCAACCAGAGAACTGTAATTCGGGTCTTGTAGGTGCCAAGTGTCCTGAATGTGCAAGATTCCAGAAATTCCTTCAAGCCTCTGCATAACAGGAGGGCACTGGATCTGTCCCACTCCATATGGACTGCTACTGGGTACTGAGTCATATTCAACACATCAGTCATTATTTTTTCAGCACTTCAGTGTCTGGGATAACAACTGCTAAAATCTTACACCTCTGTGCTAGGGAGGTTTAGATTGGATACTAGGAAAAATTTCTCCACCAAAAGGGTTGTCAAGCACTGGAACAGGCTGCCCAAGAAGTGGTTGAGTCACCATTCCCAGAGATATTTAGAAAAGGCATAGATGTGGTGCTTAAGGACATGCTTTAGAGGTGGACTTGGCAGTGCTGGATGAGTGGTTGGACTCAGTGATATAAAAGTTCTTTTTCAATCTAAAAATGATTCTATGATTCTAAAACACTTTTGCCCCAGGAGAGACCCAGCTGACCAGTGCCAGGGTGGGCAGTCTGTACCTGTCCTTCTGGGTGATGCAGGTGGCACCTACCTACAGCACTACAAAGCCTGCTTGCTTTGTTCAACACAACCATATACCAGAACCGAAAGACTTGTTCCCATACTTCATAGCAATTATCTCCTGACCTCTCTCCAAATCTCTGGCTACTTGAGCTGAAGATCAGAAATTTTCTCCTCTCATATTTGGCACAGTTCAATCACTTTACATTTCGTTCTGGATTTTCATATCTATGTCAGTGTTAACTTGACAACACATGAGATGGCAAAATGTTGATCTCTTTAGCCATTTCTGCAGTCTGAGGCTTTCCTTTACATATCACGCAGTTGTTTTCTTCTCTTTATATCTGAGGTAGAGTAGGGGGGATATTAAATAAAAATAACAAAATTTTTACCTTAGACAGGGTATCTCAGACACAGATAGAGCTCCACCCTGCAATTAAAGCTCACACCCTTGACCTGTGTGTGCACACTCAGGCTGGTGCCTGCTCAAGTGATGACCTGCTATGCACCATATTTATCATGCACTTCTCTGTCTCCTCTTAATCAAAACAATCTGAATATAAGACTGAACAATTGTCATGAAACATCCAATATTTTAAAAATTATGGGGAAAAAAAACCTATCTGCAGCTTTAATAGGGAGTTTCTCTCCTTGCAACAGGAGAGCTCTCAAGCACAGTTGGTGAGATATTTGGCTGTGATCATTTCTCTACCCAGGACACATTCAGAACCACACAATGCTTATCTTCACAGATACTCAACTTTGACATCAAAACCAGTCCCCACTTTCCACAGTTTTGGGTTTTAGGGTGGGACTTTGTAACGGACAGCAAGTGTCATAGAGGGCTTGCTAAAGGTTTTCCAGAGGGCATGTTTCCCTCACCTTCATCTCTCAGCTGACATATCTACACGTAATTTGCACAAGCACCAACTCAGCAACACAGTATTACCTTGACTTGTTCCTATAGCCTGTTTCCCCAGAAGGCTGCAGGAATGCCTCAGCTAACCAAAGGAGAGGGTGGTGGAGGCGGAGAGCCAGCAGACCGTGCTTTCTGGCAGCAACAGCAGTTTGTGGAGCTGCTGACATTGGCTTTATACTCAGAAAGCAGGCAGCTTTTTGAACTGTCAGAGCTTTCCAAAACAATTGTCTGGTAAAGTGTACTCTGAGGACAAAGTACTGAGAGGGCACCATGGATGAAAACTCTGATCCAGCATTGTGCCTAACAGCAATCCACTATTTGGATGCCCTCGGACCATGCAGCACACATGTGCATGCCTGGACCCTGGAAAACACAAAAATGTGTCAAAGTTAATCCCTCCAAAACTAGCCCAAGCCCAAATTAAGGTTGTGTGTGACAGTTAATTTATTCATTCTTTCTACATGTGGACATAACTTACAGAACAGAATTAGTACCACAAAGTATATTTGATTTATATAGCACATGAAATAGACTACCCTGATTAATTTTATTTCATTAGTTTACCTTATCCCAACTGTTTATTGCATGGCCACACCCCTTTAATCCACGCTTTTGAGATGTGCTGCCTTAGACTCCTATTTCATACCTATTATCACACCACACGTTTGCATTAGACACATCAATGAAATTATGTCCTCAACACCCTTGTGAGGAAACCCATCCTTCCATCCCTAAGGACACAGAAGAGGAGTCTTGCATCACCTGGTCTAAGCTGATACTTTCCAGTCAAACTACCTAGTGGCTTCATGGTCAGCTGCAAGTGCTCAGCCCTTTAGAGCAGATTCCACTTGCACTGGTGAAGAGGCCTGAACTGGGAAAGCCTTGTTCACCCTTTAGCTTGGTTGACTTAGTTAAACCATCAGCAGACAACAAAGGGGATAAGATATGACTCAACCTTACCTTAGGAAATAACCCATGTTATGTTAGAGATGCACACATCACTGTCTCCTCCAGAGCTGTGGGATTCTGCAGGTCAAATGCAGCCACAAACACACTCCACATCCTTGCTGTCACCAAGCCAGTCCCCTTGAACCTGTGCACCTCACAAGACCCACAGAAATGGCACAGCTTGCCTTCCAAGCTTGTGCTGATGCTTATGCCTGCAAGCCTACAGGACCTCAGGCTGGACCTACCTGCAGCCCCCTCTGCCTTTGTGTTGTACCCTTGGAAGCAGGACTGTAGCCCCTGCAGACCAGAGGGTGAGTTGCTAGAGTAGCCACAACTCTTCAAATAACATTCAGACAGGCTTTTTTTCTTGGTCCTCCCTGCTGCAGGTGCTGCTCCCACCTATGCTGACTCAGGAAGGGCTGGGAGTGCTCTGTAAGGGAGGCAGCTGGAGCTACCACCTCCGAGCCCCTGAGCTGAGGGGTTGCCACGAAAGGGGCTGGGAGGTGCCTACAATCTTTGAGCACAACCTGTAAGGCAGGAGAGGGGCTTTTCCATCTGGAGTATGAGGCTGGAAATGATATCTCAAAATCAGGCTGGTGCAACCAATATGCCTTATTAGTTGTAGGCATCTTGCTCCTTCCAGTGAAAGGTCTCTCTCTGCCTCTTCTGGGCTGAGCTGTGTGAAAAAGCTCTGAAACACAAGCATTTTCCAAAGGAAAACAACCTAATAGTCCTATGAACAGTAAATCCTGCTCTCCTTAGATTTCCCCCCTATACCATAATAACCCCCTTTTTCTATGTCCTCACTACACCTGCACAGAGACAACAGTGTTGTGCTTGGGGCAGAGGTGGGTTCTGCTGCTTTTGCAGTGCAGAAGGTAATGTTGATCTCCCTTGCCTTCCTCCTGTGTACCAGTTTCACCAAAACCTGTATGGAATTATCTATTAGAGCTCCTCATCAAATTTCAATGAACTCGGGTAGGAGCTCAAAAGTTTTTTGGTAGGGCCTGAAAGAACAGGGCCATTCTGAAGGTGCAGCATCCCAGACTTCAGTCAGTCTAGTCTGACCCAGCCACTGGGTCAAAAAGAGCTAGTTTACTGTCCATGGATTTCTCCACTATGCCTTTTCTCCTTGGTTGTTCAAAGGTTCCTGCAGCTGTGTGATGAATGAGACTACAAACTCAGCTGATGTAAAAAAAAAAAAAAAAATTATTTTCCCAGATGAGTTTCATCTGGACTAATTCCTGATCTGGTTTATGACACTGACTGCATGAGATTTCATGCTGGCATGCAGGCTGGCTGGGGGACAACTAATTCATCAGTGGCACTCGTGTTTATGCTGTCACATATGTAGAAATACAGCTTTAGCCAGACTAAATCTTTCCACCACTTTAATATCACTTCCTTTAGAAAGGCTTTAGAAGAAGATTGTATTTAACATTCTCATAACTGTATTTTGCTTTAGCCATTCTCTCTAAGTTAAATCACCTTTTCATTTCTTCAAATGTTAATCCTTCATTTTAATTCAATTTTTAATACAATCAATAAAAAGAATAATTTATTGATGTTTTTCTCTGATTGAATGTGATTGCTGCGTCTCCCCTCAGCCTTTCAATCTTTCTCAGTCACAGAATAGTTCTGGGAGGTGGTATTACAGCTTGTACAAATTGTGGGTTTAGACTTCAGTAATCCTGAGGAAGTAGAAAATCTCTACCTCAGGGAAAGTTTAGTTTATCCTCTGCTAAATCCTTTCAAAATCAAACACACATGCTAGTAAATGGATAGGGAAGTTTCATCCAGTGATGAGACTGAACCCAACCACTCATGAAGCAAAGCCTGGGTAAACAGGTTCCTGGCTGCTGGAAATGTAGACTAAAACCAAGGGCAAGCTCCCTAAGCACTTGAATGGCACTTGAATGGCACTTGAATGGCACTTGAACGGCATCTCACCTGGCTACAGATGGTGGTACCTGCTACAGATGAAACCAGCTGAAGCCTGGCATGCCAGCTGTGCAGGTCAGCAGGCTCCATGGTGACAGCCCATGGCACAGAATGTGACCTTCCCAGCTCTGAGAGTGTCTCCTACATGGACCTTGCTGGTCACTTGCCATCTTGTTCTCACAGCTGTGATTAGGCTGTCACAAAGGAGCCACTGAAACTCATTTACAGGGTCTGCTTCCAAGGGTGCAAGTAATGTCCAGAAAGATTCCCTGCAATGGACCTCTGCCACTGACTGTGCAGAAACAATAGATACAGAGAACTCAATAAGCTGAGCCAGCAAGAGGTTTTGGCTCCTTTGCTTCTTACCTTGAAATTGTCCCTCTCATATACCCTCTGCTATCAGCTCAGATGGCAACAGTGCGGGGCAGCCCACAGCCACGCAGTCACCTTACATAAGAAAGTATGAAGGGCTGTCAGGAGAGCAGAAACTGATGAAATGTGTCTGTACTGCTCGCCCTCAATTCTGTTTCAAAACTGTGCTTCCTTCATCCTTGGTTCTTAGCAAGTGTAATCTGACCCAACAAAACAGATCAGTGTAATCTGAAATATTGTCAGGGAATATCTTCCGAATTTTGGCCACTTTATCAGAGGAAATCGCCCTGATTTATGAAATGTACGTTAAAATTTTCATGTGTATTTTCTGTAGTTTCCTGTCACAAATTTGCAGAAGAAAGTTCCTTAAGGAACTGTAGGCATTTAGAGTGGTAGCAACATCAAAAGGTTCATCGTTGTTGTTTCTTATTTGTGAAATTCAAATAGGAGAGTACAGAACAGGTAACTCTCCATCATAGTTGCCTGCTCTGCACAAGACAGCATTTAAATCCCTTTAGTCACAGACTGGAACCTTACTTTTAACACAAAGGCATTAGGTGAAGCACAGTGGTAATAAGGGGATGAAAAAAGGTGGGGCAGGAAGGGTGAAGCACAGTGTGAGGCAATAGGGAACAGAGGTCCTGTCCCTCACCTCACTGACAGCAAAGGTGATGACAGAAACCACGTACCAAGAGGGTCTACATGATTTGAAACAATCTGGAAAACACACCTGTAAAAGATAAACCAAGCAGCTAAGCTGGTAAACAACAGTGCTATGAAGCGACACCACCAACCACAGACCACTCCAATTTTGTGGTTTTAAATACACCGGACACGTCCTGTTCTGTGCCACAAACTCCTACAGCAGGAATGGGCATTGCATAGGTCACATTTCATTGGGCACAGCTCTTCACAAAAGCTTTCTAACTGAACTGCTTAGCACAGCAGAGCAACATCCTCCTGCTGCTTCTGCAGAGACTTGTCTTAATGTGCTTTAACATCAGTCTTGGAAAAAGAACAAAAAAGAGGAGCCTCAGTGTGGAAGGACTGTGCAATTCATCATGTGGCAGCAAAAAACAGTTAACAATCTCTAGTCCTACACCCAAAGGGCAGCTTGAAGCAATGCTCATTGAGGAGCAGGCAATCTTTCTAAAAAATAAAAATTTTTTTCTTTCTTTCTTTAAACGCTTTCAAGATTTACTGATACTACTACTATAACTACTCTTTATAACCATTATACACATAGCCTGGAGCAAGCTACAGTTTCTCCCTTCATCTTGGGGTGAAAGTTTAGTTTAAGTAGCCAGTTCTGAATGACTGACTTGACCAATACCTTTTTTCTGGAAGCCGGGCCAGGACTCCACACCCTAGAATGAAGGCATGCAAAATAATTCACAACTTTGGAAAAGCCATTCCTTCCCCTCTTTTGCACTAAACTTTGTTCATTATGTTCCCAGTGATTAAGAATCCCAACATTTTGCCCAAAGTGCCTCCTCTGCACATCAACTCCATACATTAGTCAGACCAGGCTGTACTCCCTTCAGAGGACTGCACAGTATATAACATTTGTCCAAAGAGCTCTTAAGAGGAAATCAAAGTCCTTGAGAAACTTGGTCAAACCAGCAGCCACTATCACCTAAAAGAGGTGCAATGCAGATTCAGAGAAGCATGAAGAAATTCTTCAGTAAAGCCCACATCTGGATTTGCTGCTTAGTAGCAACACAGTCCTCCCCAAGAACAAATCCAGCTCCTACAGTGGTTCAAGACCGCACAGAAGACCACATGCCCTGATTGCTGGCATAAGCCAAGTATTTTGACAAGATTTACTAAAATCAGGTCACTTTTAGAAGACACAAACATCTTCTCAGCTTCAGCTGTATGATTTTTATCAAGTCTATTCTGTTCAGTTTTATCCCATTTCCCAGCATCGAAGAAAAACAGAATTAAATGAAATAAAACACAGGAAAAAGAAAAAGCCCCAGAAACCAGAAAGAGACGTTCCAAATAAAGTCTGACTTTATTGAAACCATGTTTTCTTTTGACAGTCCGACTGCCCCTCGACATTGCAAATATTTATGCTTTTCAATTTATTTCAATTGGAACTTTATTGCTTCACTACTTCCTTATGTGTAAGGACAACCTTACAAAACAAGCCATCAGTGCTGACAGGTTTCTTTTTAAATTCAAATATTAATTCAGCTGCACAGTGAGGGTTCAAAGGAAGGCAATAAGACAATACATGTCACAAGCTCCTAATACAACAGCGTTTTTACAACATCTTTTTCTTTCAGGCAAAACCTAATGGATGAAACCAACCTGCAGTTCTTCAAGTGAATAGCCAAGACCTCATCAGCTTAAAAATTAATTACAGATTCTGTAAGCACCACTTGTTAAGTAACATTTCATTGGTTTTAAGCATTGAAGGTAGTAAATTCTAAAATTAAAGTCCTGAATAAAGTAGTTGTGGAATACTTCTTTTGATCACCTTGTTACCATTTATTCCTTCTCAAAATAATTGTTCCTTTTATCTTTCAAGGTCAGGCTGGATGGGGCTTTGAGCAACCTCGACTAGTGGGAGGTATCCCTACTCATGGCAGGGGGATGGAATTGGATGATCTTTAAGAATCCTTCCAACCCAAACCATTTTATGATTAAATTATGTAGTAATACAAAAATAGCCAAAGTGTATCAAATTGAAGATTTTTTTATACAGCAGCCAGTAGCATGATAACTGCAGCTAAATCCAGCAAGGACCTAGAACAAAGCAAATTAAGGTTAAGGAAAACATCTACACCTAGTGTTTTTATACAACTCAAGTTTTGAGTCAAATGGCCTTTGAAATACTCCAGGAATGTAAAAACTTCTACTCAGTGCATTTACGAAGCTTGATTCTAACTTTAGCTTTTTCAAAATTTTTTTGATAAGCAGTGAAAGATAAACCTCTCCAACTATAGATGCATTATAAAGCAAGACAACAATTCAAACACCATCATAAAGCTAATTTAGGAAAAAAATAGGAGGAATCCTACTCTGGGCTATTTTCGGGCTTTGTTACCCTTGCTTTAGCCAAGAAAAAAACTGAAGTAGGATTTTCAGAAACAGTTAAACTATAAAAGCCAATACTTCAGAAGACGCCAGGATTTTTTTGCAGAGCTCAGGCAGAGATACCTACAGCAAAACACTAACTGCCTGCAAATAATGTTTGCTAACTGCATCCTGAGACACTCCAGGGACTTGTAGTCGGAGAAGCTGAGCAACCGGTTGCTCAGTAACATGAAGATGATACTGTTCAGGTGCTCAAACACAGGAGTTATCAGTAATGGAAGTAACAATTTGGTGCACTGGCTTTGAAAATAAGCTTGGTCAAGACTAGAGAATGAAGCAGAGTGATTTGTCTCCACTCAGGTGAACATTTAAAGGAGAGAAGTTCTCCTGTTTTAGGCTCAGCATCACCTTCAAAGGCGATCCAGTCAGTGTTTTCATATTCTTCCGGCTAAAAGCTGGATCTCATCCTTCCTCCCAAACAGGCAAAACAAATGCTGCTTGCACTCAAGACTCAATTTAAACATTAATAACCTTGACAGGGTGGAAGACTGGCCACAGAGATCCTGCCTGAGTCCTCAGCCAGATATGAAATCAATATTACTCATTCACTCTGTTGTCTATCCGTGTCTCATGATCTATTGGCAATAAGTGTTCTATACATGCTGTAACAGGAAGTAATAAAGTTGTTGAACTACTACATGATGAACCCACTCAAACAACTGATGATTTCAGACATTACATGAATTACATCAGTAATGGAGAATTATAGCATGAGATCAGAAACAAGCCAGTTTGCTGAGAAGGAGATTCTGCCTAACTCTGTAAATCCTCCTATTACTCTGTTCCAACCTAAAAGGTCAGCTTAAAGCTCTGCTACAAACAGTTCATCACAACACTTGACTTTGATTTTGTACTGAAATAAAAGTGCTTATATTGTACAGCTACAGCTGAGGATTTATTGTAGCACTGAGAGGTTTCACTACCCAAGCAAATTCTGCACAGCTGAGCAGCTCTCATATTTAGAACTTCTGCATGCCATGCAGAAAAACAATGCTGATTTCTGACAACCCTGTGTTTATACTCTTCCTTACATATCTGCTTTTGCTAAAGGAGTTTTCTTCACTTGGAGAGAGTCCTGTGTTGTGGAACTCCATGTCTTAATCAAAAATCCAAGAGATTGATTCAATTTCACTGTTTCAACTGAACTGCAAAAAAAGGCAAAAGAGCACTTTTTTAATTGTATATGAACAGAATGAAGTGCAGGGCAGTACAGAATAGGACTTAGCACCTTCATTCCACAAAGGTGCTTCATTTGGACTCCATACTAAATATTAAGCTTGCATAATTATCAGAAGTTTGATACCAAATTGTAATTGTGTGCATTGTACTGAAGAAATGCAGAGCAAGCAATGGATTTCAACAGACAAATCTATAAGATTGTCATAGCTCAACCTACACCAGCAGCCAAGCCCCACACAGGCACTTGCCCACTCCTCCACCAGCAGGACTGGGAGAGAACCAGGAGAGTAAAAGCCAGAAAGCTCATGTGTTGAGATACAGACAGTTTAAGAGAGAAAGCAAAAGCTGCACACACAAGCAAAAAACAAGGGATTAATTCAGTGCTTCCCATGGGCAGGCAGGTGTTCAGCCTTCTCCAGCAGAGCAGGGCCCCATCACACACATTGGACACTTGGGGAGACAAACACCATCACTCCAAACATCCTCCCATTGCTCCTTCTTCCCCCCACTTTATTACACACTGAGCATGATGCCCCATGGTCTGGAATGTCCCTCTGGTCAGTTTGGGTCACCTGTCCTGGCTGTGTCTCCTCCCCACCTCCCATGCACCCCAACTTCTCGACCAGTGTGGCAGTACACCTTGGCTCTGCCAAAATACAGAAGCCAAGACCAGCCCAATGATCCAGTATTACTAAAATGTAATGGGAACTGTCTTCAAGTGTGGAAGTATTCTAGTCTCATGCCTAGTTACTTCAAGGCCTACATGTATTTAAAGCTGAACTTACTTGTGTTACACGTTTATTGATTAGGATCTTGCAAAGGGAGAAGCAACTTCAATGAGAGCTAAGAAGTCTCCAACTTGTGTTTTATGGTTGAGGTCACAGTGATAAGCATGTTAACATGGTGCTCCTATGTGTTAAATGTTGTGTTATTTAAAGAAAAATTCTTTCCTTTGAAACTGAGAGCAAATTACTGAGATGACAAGAAACTAATAACATAAGACACCTGATTCAAGAAGTCCCATATTTCTTCCTCACAATCGTATTTTGCAGTTTTTACTCCCTATTTTTTCCTTACTAAATTTTATCACATTAATATCAAACAAATGGCAATAATCATTTGGGTTTAAGAGCAGTTCAAAAAACGGGATAGCATAATATCCCTGGAGATGAAAATTTACAGTCTCTGGCCATGTACTGAGTAACAGTCACCTCCTCATCAAATGATGAACATTTTTACTAAAGCACATCTTTGAACCTTAACTTGAAAAATATTTCTTCATTCCACTAGTCTTTTCACATATTCCTGCACTGCCACTTTGAATAAAAGGGAAGCCAGAAAGAGGTGTGTGAGAGTGGTTTAATCATCTGCAGCCCTTCTGTGCATTTTTTAGTTGAAAGTTCAGCTTCAATCGTATCTGCTGTGGTAACTGTATTAAACTTCAGGTTAACAGACATAAGAGAAGTGTAACACCTACCAGAAACATGAGAACAATTTCCATCTTTCTCTTTTTTATTTAACCACATAAGTACATGTCAACAGTTGGCATAAACTTCATAAAAATACAGTACCTTTTTGTGCCGAAACACTAGTCACAATGTTTATATAAAGACTTTTTCCTGCTTCCTTGAATTCAATTAACATTTTAAAAAGTGACTTCCCAAAAGCCCTTTTTTTGTGAGTTTCCTTATAGAAATTTTTCCAAAATCTATTCTGTAAAAGTTAAAAAGCTAATGCATTTTCAGCCATTCTCCCTCACCCTCTCAATAAAACAGATTTTAAAAAAATAAGACGTTTTAGAATACTGATCAGTTGTTACACTACTACTTTATCACAGGTTCCCATTTAATTGACACTGTCACAGGCGTGATGGATGGTGTCCCTATAACACCCAGTACCACCAGATGCCATTAGGGCTAAAAAGACCAGTCACACCAATAGACTGATGTGAACAAAAAAAGACTGAGCTGAAACAAGTCCAAACCATGAATGATACACGGCGAAACATCAGACCTTAGAAGTTTTATGCTGTAGAATCACAATTACTGTGATAGCTCCCAATGGCAATAAACATACAAAAATTCTACCAAGTTCAGCTGAACGACTAAAGGGTGTCCTTGCACTGGGTATCTCGGAAAGTGAGTTCTCTATTAGCTAATCAAAATACTGGTGCGACATCAAGATGACAGAAAAACAGCAGAACCAGTCTAACAATGCTGGAGCAAATTATACCCACACAACTGACTACACCCATATCACAACTGGGATAAATTTCAGTTTTCTTTAATGCTGATGATAAAGTCCAGCCAGGATCTATCTAACATGTGGGGAAAGGAAAAAGGGCATTAAATTTTGAAAGTAATTTCTTACCAAGTTAGGCGCTGAAGGTCTAGTTAAGGCAGTGAAGGATTTATTTTAGTATCTTTCTAAGGCTATGACAGATTTTTCCTGAATAAAGCATTTTCCCTTAAAAATTTCATGTATATTATGCCAGCTTATTCTGAATGCATAAGAATGCTAAAAACCCTTGGACACTGAGAAGCTAAACTATTGCTTACTGCAAATATTACCCTTATTAGTCTTCTTTTTTAATATCAATAGGATTCCAATAACATGCACCAAAAAATGAAGTTTCAAGTCCACCTACGAACTTTTCCATAGCTACTTTTTAGCTCTTTTTGGATCAGTGTTAAATAAAATGTGCAAACATATAATCATTTGCATAGCAAATCTCAAGGGACTGACCCTGAAATAGAAATCCAAACTGTTAGGTTTAAGATATTTCTATAATCAGAATTCACTTAAAATGGTAAAAAACAAAATACACATTTTTCCATTTTAAGTCTAGTAAAAAAGGTATTTCTGATTTAGAATTCTTACAGTTACTAGTCTAAAGATTTGAAAGAATGATGCTTCATTGCATTGAAATGTTATTCCTTTGGAATCTTCAAGACTCTGTAATTGCTGTTTTCAAATACTGTGATGAAATATGGCCTGGAATCCTTGCTCATAAGGGTACATAAAGGAATTTTTCCTCTATTAGCAGGATCTTCAACATCCCAAATTTCAGGCATACTGCAGCCAGGCCTAAAAAATAGGAATATGAAAAGAGAAATGAAGAACTGCCATGAAAAAAACCATGCACCTTGCTTAATAGTGCCCCATGAATACTTGATTGTACCATCTGTATTTTTTCAAGTTTCTCTTTACACTAGAAAAATTATCAGATTACAAAATCAATAAATATAGTAGTAATTTTAAAATAGTATTGAGAATGTGTAAAATGCATCTGGCTTCTGTGGTTATGTAATTAATAAAGAATTAATTTGAGAGAGGAAGCACATAAAACAACTCAAATTATGCAATACATTATACATTACCATGGATCCTGGTAATGGAGGGTGACATACACATTCCTAACATTTCTAAAGAAAATTCAGGAAATAAAACACCTTAAAAAAGTAATAACTCCTTGCTTTTTATAAAAGATCCTAGCCAGTATCAATTCCCTGTACAGCTGTCTTTCAAAGTTAGAATTACTGAAAAATTTCTAATTTTATCAAAGATAATAGCGAAGAAATTGAAAAGATACATTTAATTTTATTCTAAATGAAAAGAAAACAAAATCAAAAATCTAAATTAACTGTGTTCTGGAGGCCAGAAAGAGAGATCAAGGGGGGTGAAAGGGGAAGAAAAAGCATAGCTTTTTCTGAAGAACAGCTTAAATGTGACAAACTTTTTAGTGACTATTAGTGGTCATAGCATTTTTGTGCTCCAACTATCTTTTACTCTGCACCTTTTATGCATACTAGGCTTTCATTATACACGTGCATCTGTTCCTGCCATCAGAGAATTATGACTTCTTTCCTTTGTAAATCTCCTCAGTGCTTTACAGTGAAGTTTCAAAATAAATACAACACAGTTTTTCAGGTGCACACCAAGAACACAGGGTTACTAATGAGGGTATAAGTCTATCTAGAGATGCTGGACAAAAATGTATTTTGGACATTTCTAATAGATAAAAGCACAAATCAACATTTCAAAACTTGATATGAATCTTAGACTACATATTTGAGGGGTGTATCATTCTTGTGAGAAAAAGGGAGATTACTCACTTTTTTCTGCTTACACACAATGACTCTTCAAGGATGTAGTAATTCACTCCTAGTTTTATCAAATCTCTTTTTACTTGGCTTGCAGGTTTTCGACTGTACATGGAATACACTACTTTAGTTCTGGCCCTTCAAAAAGAAAAATCTAAGAGTTAGCTGCAATAGAACATGAAAATCTAAGCTTTAACCTTAGACTGGAGAGGAAGGCTTTTTTATTTCACAAGGTAACTATGCTAAAGCAAAGTTTACATTAACAGTGCCATTTGCTCAAGTGTGATTATGTCTCCACAAATATATTGATTCTAAGAACAAGGTGTATAGCCCTTTAGTTTTCCTGTAGCAGGAGACAACTTTGTAACAAGACCCATGGTTACTGTGCACTGTAATACTCAAGGCTAGAAGTGACCTTGCTTGGACTGGAGGTGATCAGAAGGAATTAATCCTCTCCACTCACAAAGATTCCCCTCACTCTGTGGCACTGTGCTCACACGGGCCTTGCTGGGGCATTTCGAAATGCAGAGCACAAGACCTGCAGTCTGCAAAATCAGCCCTTGGACACCAGGATCCTGTTTTGGAACCAGATGAGCCTTTAAGGTCCCTCCAACCCAGGCCAGTCCATATCACATCCAGTAATATCCTCCTCTGAACGTGCACAGCACGACGCTGTTAACGCCCACTCATTTCCTGATACTTAATTCGGGTATTGCCTGTACCTTGTTTTCCCCAGACATGCCCTGTCCTGTGATTTTGTAACTATGATAGAACATTTCTGTTGAAAGGGACCTACAGTGACCATCCAAGTCCCACTATCTGACCAATTCAGGGCTGACCTAAAGTTAAAGCCATTTATTGCCAGGCAGAGAACTGAGGACATAAGGCATGTAAAATGAATCCCTACTCTTTCTCTATCTTGCTGTTTTCTTTTTGTGTGGGATTTTTTAAAGCAGTTTCACCAAATTAACAAAAAAACCCGATGCTACAATATTAAATTTAGTAAAAGAAATTCATGACCTTTTCAGATAAATCAATTTCAATTTAGGCAAATATCCTGATTTTGAAAACAACAAGTACAAATCTTAGTAACTCCACTAAAAAATTTCAGCTTCAATAATTAACCAATTATCACAAAAAATGACAGCCAATCAGGCAGGGAAAGCTGATAAAAATAAATAATCTGGCTATCTTGGAAAAAAAATCATCTCTGTCTACAATGTCAGGAGTAACTAGAATGAAGAAAGGCTATAATTGTACAGATGAAATCCAATTCCATTATTTAATTCTGATTTTCTTCTATGCAAGTTTGAAGCCATATCTGTCCCTAGAGTATATCCTTTCTGATGAACACAAATCCTCAAGAAATAATGCATGTGTTTCCAATCTGACTGAAATAACAAATCCAATTCTATGAAGTTCTAACAAATTTTACAAAATAACATGATGCTACTCCTACTATGTATTACATTGTGAGAATCAAAAGCAGATACAAATAAAACCTCAACTGCAAAATTTACCTTAATCCTGCATCTTCATAGTGAGGATGATTTACAATAGGACGAAGTGTAGACAATTTAACACTTGCCATTGTAGGCATTGCTCCTGCAAAAACTGCATCTGAAACAGACAATCAAAGGCATTTTCGAAATGAGCAATTGTACAGTTAGAGAAGCAATTCAAACATCTGAACAGTAATCCTGAAGAAAAACCATGAAGAGGGGAGGGTGCTCCTCTTTAAAAGGCCGCTCCTGACACCAACAGGAAACGCACAAAATCAATGTTTTAGTTTGAGGCGTTTTTAACCTTGAATTCAATATAAGCCATTAGATAACTAAGCATCTAAGATTGGAGATTTAATGCATCTTATTTTTCATGAATGGGTAGAATAACATCCTCATTATGACAACACACTTTTATTTGTCACTTCTATCACCAGTGTTAAAATGGGCAATAAAATCTCAGTCCACAGTGGCTTTAACATATTTTCCTTCTAAAAGGGCAATGACTTTGTTCCCAACCAGTTTTCTGACATGTTTTAGGAAAAGAAGGAGTGCAGCCATAACACATGTAGACATTTTTGATTCTCTTTTAGCAAAATGCTGATCATGCACCCACATACAGCACCAGTGTCATTTAAGCAAAACTCTGTTTTAATTTGACTTGGCAAAGACACTTTTGTTGAAAATACTATACCAGTGGTTAGAACCTCCAGATTAGTAGCCTGGAGTCTCACAAAGCCAGCTTTTGGTGTTTTTTTTTCACTGGACATAGCTTTTATGTGGACAAGTAAACATGATGAAGCCACAGATAGTAGCAACACCTCTGTAGTCATTCGTGTCAGGTTCTGTGGTTTGATCTCACAGTACATGGGGACACCCTACATTATTAAATAGTTTACCTTGTCTGGTATTGACTTTTATCCACTCTAAAAGTTCTTCCTGTGGCAAATTGCTAAATTCTCCCATGATGTTCCACTGAGTTCGAAGGTTTGCAGATCCCTCTATTGTCATCAATGCTAAAATAGCAAAGACCAATGTTTTGGGCTGGATTTTATAGAAGAGCCATCCAAACAACTGAAATGCAAGAATCAATTAATTCCTAGACAACAATTCTGTAATGTTGTATGCAGAACAATTAATTTTTATTTCTCTATGAAGAACCTAACACATATTACACTACGAAACATCTGCTATTTCTTCTCCACTAAACTTCAGATTATAATTCATAGTATTATAATACAGTCAGAATATAGTAATATATTATATACGAAATATATTTCAGAATTCCTAAAAATTATTCATGTTTAACAAATACTTCACATTACATTTGAAATTCTAAATAAATTAAAAACAGAATTTAAAAGAATTCAAGTTAATGTGAACTTTTAAAGTTGTAGCTCAAATGTCAAAATCTGCAAGTAAAGATGATTCAATAAAGCTGACTGGTCATTAACAGTATTTTATCTCCTATTTACATCTAGAGTTTTTATCTGCACCATACAGATCAGAGATTGTACTGCAAACTTCTGAAACATGATAGAAAAACAGACTTCGAGGATAGTAAGTTTAATGCTGCATTGTATCCTAGTCTTTCCTTTCTTGAACTGGAGCTTGCCTTGTTTCATAAAGACAATTTGCTGGAGGCTCTAGGTAAATACTCATAAATACATGAAATGAGTAGTTAGAAAAAGCAGTACTAAATTTGCTGTGTTGAAGCTTAGTTTGTCGTTTGTATTTGAACTAAACGTTAAATAAGAAAGTATAAATTACATTTTTCCCAAAGTATTTTTAATTATAAGACCTCACACTTCAAAAATATCAAGTTCACATTAAATAAATAAACTTCATTCATAGCACCATTACCTGTTTTTTTTTCTTTAATTAAAGCATGAAACAATAAAGTCTCTCAGTAAAAGCTCCCACTAGGCTGACTACATCAAATAGGTAGTGTGTGTTATTTTTCTTACAAAACTAACCAAAAACTACCTCAGATTGTTAAAATTCTCCAGCCACCTCTCCAAAAATACAGTGTACTCTACTCTCATCCTTAAAGACTCACTAAACACTCTAAGAAGAACAGCAATACTATCCAGGGAAAGTTAGTATCCCAAAGAGGCCTGACCACTGTGTGGATCTGGAAGGATGAGGTGAAAGGAATTCATTTGTAGGCTGCTCTACATGAGCAAACCTCCTTTTTACCAACAGTTACAAAAATGTCACTTCACGGACATCTTAGAACTTTGACAGTTCCACAGCTTTTAAAATCAAAGAAAATTACATTACTGTCACGTTTTTATAAAAACCTCATTGATGTTCAAAGTCTCTGAAGTTAACACTATTTTGTTTATAAGGAGCCTAGAATGGTTGAATACATATGCACTGCAAAAGAAGCATTTCTTTCATCAGATGCTGTTCCTTATGTGGTTTTTTGTATCAATTCAAGGTTTTTGGTTGTTTTTTTGTTTTGTTTTGTTTTTCTTTCCAAACGAATACTTTAAGTCTTTCTCCAACTATTTATTTTGTTTTCAAAATTTCCACTCAGGATAATATAATCTCTCCTAACAGAAAAAGGAAATGTGTGGATGTAAATGTTCAAAAGTCTGAACAGAAACAACAGCAGATTTGGGTCTAACTTGAAGCACAAATAGTAAACTAAATGACAAACCTGAACTGATCCCTAATTTTATTACTCCTCTTTGCTCAACTTAAGAGAAGTTCTAATCAAAAGTTTCTAATACTTAAAATGCAGTTGTACAGAAAAAGGGAGTTACCTCCTTTGCAAAGACTTTACATTTTTATTTCATTAAAAATTCTTTTTTGAAAATGTGTTATAAAATGAATTACATTCCAGTGAAAATCAACATTAAGTCACTTCTTTTCATCAGAAAGTATTCCAGGCAATGAAAATGTTCTTTATTAGAAAAAGAACATTATCATTTTTATTGCCCATCAGCTGCCAGCAGCTGCTGGTAATGGAAAAATGGAATGTGCAGGGATTCATGAAATGGGCTGAAAGAACACAACATACAAAATTTCTTTTCCATGTGCAAATAATAATTTTTAGCCTCCAAATAAATTAGATATACTAACATAACACTGCACAAAACCCTTCATGGTCTACTAGATGAAAGGACAGTGTTGGCCTCAGTTACAATAAGATAACTGACTATGTTAAATTTGCTTAAATTTTTCTTGCATCTGTAAAACCGAATTGTCGCTCATTAACTTACACTTCATTCAAACACCTAAAACTTTACCCCATGATGAACTGTACCAAGTGTTAATCAATCATTGGTCACAAGTCCCATCTTCCCTTTCTCATCTTCCTCCAACCCAGAAATTCTGGATCAGTATTGCACATACAGTCAGATTTTTCAGCCTTAAAAAACTACTTCAGCTCAGCAGCCAGTAGGATAGAAAAATCTCATTTAAAACTATGTGGTATCTTCCTGGCCCTATGAAAACAAACTAACCAAAACAAGAACCAAAAAAAGAGATTTTCTCATTGTTTGCTTAAGTCTTAGATGCGATCTGCTCAGTGGTGGCTCAGCAGCCTTATGGGCCAGTGTTTCTCTATCCTGCTGGAGCCAGCTCTGTATCACTTGGAAGATTACCAGCCTCTCCCTACTAAAGAAAGCACCCATCTGTCAGACCAGAAAAAAATCCAGCTTGTCTTCTATGGGTATCAATCAGCACCAACTTAGGGAACACACTGAACAGGCAAAAGAACCTTCACTAATAACAGGACAAGGAAATCAATTTTATTTTCACTTACGCTGTTCACCTAAAGCTGGGTTCACTTGCACACTTCTCCTAAGGCCCAAGCCAGGGCCAGGATATTCCCAGGCTGTATTATGTAGGGCTGCAGGTCCTTTATTGCCACCTGGACAAAACAAATGTCTGATCTGCAGCAATCTAAAGCCCCTGCCTAGCACTCATGACCTGTTTCTTTCAAGCCAACTATGTCTCTGTGATGCTGCAATGAAGGAAGGAAAAGTCACCACACCAGAGTCACCCTGTCCAACAGGGGAAGAAGAACAGGTTATCATCTGCAATTGCAGCTCCCTGAGAAGCTTACTCTCACTCTACAACAGGTAACAGCAGAACAACCAAAGGGCCAAAATGCAGCTGGAAGCAGCAGGAAAAAAAATATTGACAAAATACTCTGAACCTGTCCTCCCTTCCAGTATTTAGACATTTATGACATGTGGCATCCTCTAAGATCCAACACACAACAATTATGAACAGCAGCAGCATTCACTAACTAGCCTGATGACAGCTGCAGTACTAAAAACCCAAAACAATCCAGGAAGAATTACCAAAATGCTATTACCCAGGTGCTTTAAAAAAATAAGTTGCCATGTAGCTAAAAAAAAATCAGCACAGACTTTACTGTAGCACAGAATACAGAAATACTTCTGAATTTCACTACAGAATTCTACTACCACAACAACCAGCAGGGCAGAAAAGCCCATCAGGAAATACACGGTTAAAAAAAAGAACTAAAACCAAATTAACTCTGGACAGCATTAATTTAAATTGTAATTGTTATCTAGAAATTACATGTTAAAAGAACATTTTTACATTTTGTTTTTTTGACTTTTGAAAAGCAGCTTCATTTCAAATTACTCAGAAACACCTGATGAAAGTTCACGTAGAAAAATAACCAGTGCAACTGCTATTGCTTAAACAACCAGACTACCTAAGAGGATGCCAGCATTTCAAGAACAACTAAGAAATGGAAAACTGAACACCTGTAAGTCTTCCAGAATAGCAAGCATTGTAGAGGAAATTCCTAAGTCCCAATACTCAATTACAAGCTGGCTAAAGAAAGAGGTTTTAACAATTTCTTAGCATTTTGTATTTTAACAGTACAGATTCATTTGATGTTGGCAAACGTTCAGCACTTTCACCTAGGCCAAGTAAAACAGGCATCAAGAAAGGAAGGAGCACAATATTTAAGTAGATTGATACTGTATAACCAGTGTTATAAAGAACTGCCCTTCCCTAAAGATCACACAGGAAGTGATTCAGTTTTCTGGAAAACAATCATTTGTTCAGCTGGCTTAACATGAGACAGCTTTCTCCTCTTTGCATAATGTTGTCTCATTCACTCATCTTCCAGTTGTTTGACACGGGTATCAGCTGTTTCACAGACAGGAACTGCCTTCACCACACCACCCTAACTGCCCTTTAGACACTTTCTACAAAATCACAGTGCAGTGCAGGGTCACAGAGACCTCTGGAGATCCAGCCTTGCTGCTTGAGCACAGTCACCCAGAGCCAAGTGCCCCAGGTCCATGTCCAGACAGCTTCTGATCAGCTCCAAGGATGGAGACTCCACCACCTCCCTGGGCAGCCTGTGCCAGTGCTTATCACCCTCACAGTGAAAAAGTTTCCAATGTGTTCAGGGGGAACTGCCTGTGTTTCAGCATGTGCCATCACCTCTGGTCCCATCACTGAGCACCACTTGAGAGACCTTGCCATTCCTCCCCGTTCTGTACCATCAGCAAACTTGCTCAGAGTATCCCCTGCCCCACTGTTCAGTCCATTAACAAAGACACTGAACAGTCTTGGACCCAGCACTGCCCCCTCAGGTCAGTGACCTTCAGACAGACTTGGCACCACTGATCTTTGGGCCCAGCTGCTCAGACAGTTTTCTATCTGCTTCCCTGCCTGCTTCCCAGACAAAGGACTACTCACCCTACTTTTGCTGCATGTTCAAAGCTTCTCATATAGCTATTTAAATATAGATTTAATCATGCTCACTTCTCAAAAACACAGATAACGAAACATGGAAAGCCTGTTCTAAGACCTTTTATATCTGGAAGAAATCTAGTAACATATTGATGTTATAGATGATTTCAAAGTAGAAAGATTAAATCTGAGCTAGGCATACGAGTTCTGATTTTTAAGACTGAAATGTTTTCGATGTGCAAGGCTTCAAACGAAACTTCTGGAAAGAACGAATGGACAAAAAATATGCAAGGCAATAAGCTCTGAAGAGCTGTGAAAACACAGTGTAAACAAAGACAAACACTGGATAAAATTAATAGTCAATAAAAACTTGCAGTGGCACAGAGGTGTGCAAACACAGTAAAATCCAGTACGTGTCTCCCTGTGCTCAAGCTCGATACACAGCATGTTAACTTGTATAATAATGCAGCTGGACAAGTTGCATAAAGCAAGCCTTTTGCTTTATTTGGGAAGAGGGGAGAATGGAACCATTTTTTGACAGGCAATAAAATCTGGTTTATTTTTATCTGGTACCCTCAGATTCAGCAATTATGCACAAAGAAATCTGCTTTAGGATGAATATCTGTGTAATACTGTAAGTGCTGAGGTAGCTACAGGATAAAAGAGACCTTACCTGTTTTGAGCACACCAAGGAAGCCATAATACACAGATGTGGTGTTAAAAACAGTTTTAGTCTCATGATTAAAATCGCTAGGACACTGTATGCCAACAGCTGCAATGCATGGAACACCAGCTGAAAAGGAAAAAAACAAAACCAGAAGACACAGAAGCATATTTGCATACTTTTCATTTTTGCATTAAACACACAACTTCATTTTCAATATAGCTTAAATGACAAGCTTGTCTGAAAGAGTCCAAGTCAAAGTAAAGATATCCATATTTCATATGGTGATAATAACTTTGTTATTTTTTATCTAAAGTGCATGTAGTATGCTAAGGAATAGAATAACAGGAAAGATAAACATTAAAAATAAAAGAAAAACACGCTAGAGAAATGGCTAGCTATTTAAAAAATCCTTAGACATTAACAGACAATTACATATAAAAAATTTCTTGTATAATCTCTTTATAGAAATTGATACCCTGCTTTTTAGTGCCCAAAATACTCAAGTATGGAATAAGAGAAGCAAATAAGATCATCCTTGATAATTACTCAATTAGAGGCAGCTTGCTTTACTATTCTAAAAAGCATCAGAGATGTCACTCACTACTCCTAACATGTTACTTGTCAAAGTGCTAAATCAGAGGCACTTTTGCAATCAGTGCTTTTATCTGATTGATTATCATAGAATCACTTAGGTCTGAAAAAAACCTCTAAGATCAAGTCCACTCATTAATCTAATACTGCCAAGTTTACTGCTAAACCATGCCCTCAGTACCACATCTACATGTCTTTAAATGCCTCCAGAGATGGTGACTCAACTCCTTCCCTGGGCAGCCTATCCCACTGCTTGACACCACTTTTGGCTATTTTTCCTATTATCCCATCTAAACCTCCCTTAAGGCAACTTGAGGTTAAACCATGACAGACATCTGCCAACTCTCTGTGACACCTGATCCCAGTGTTTCACCACTCTCATTGTAAAAAGATTTCTTCCTTATAGCTAGTCTAAATCTACCCAATTTCAGTTTGAAGTTATGATCCCCAGGCCCTGCTAAGATGTTGTCCTTGTCTTTCTTATAGGTCCTCCTTAAGCAATGAAAGGCCCCAGTTAGGTCTCCCTGCAGCCTTGTCCTCTCCAGGCTGAACAAGCCCAACTCCCTCAGCCTGTCTTCATAGGAGAGGTGCTTTATCCCTCTGTTTTTGTGGACCTCCTCCAGACCTGCTCTAACAGGTCCATGTTCTTCCTGTGCCAAGGGCTCCAGAGTGGGACACATTACATTGCTTTGCACAATTTTACTAAAAAGAACCACCTGTACTACAATATTCATGTTGCACATCTTGAAACACAATTTCAACATTTTAAGTCATGTGAAACCCCAGGAAAGGAACCAATCTTCCTCAGTCCCCATGTGGGAAATGGAAAGTCCAGCCTAATTTCAGTGTCTTTTTGTACAGCTACAATCAAAGCCCAAGACTCCTCTCTTGCACAGTCACCCCCATTAGGCAGTGTATTTGTTCAACATTTCAGAGTTATTCTGGTGAAATATCAGACTCAACTTAAGATGAGGGAATTAATGATACAAATACTTATCTTAAAATAAACCACGTGTATCAGCATCTGCCCATTGCAACCTGCCTGTCAATATTGAGTATTTGCATTATCCCAAGAATAAAGCTGTGCAGAAAAAGATTCTTACCTCACCATGGTTAAAACGTTCTTCTCTGAAAAAAAAAAAAGTAAATCCATTATGTACTACAGAGGCACTGGTTTTATTTTAAAATAAAATGTCTAATGGCATTAGACAATACAACTAATCCAGTAAGCATGTGTTAGAATTTTTTTTCCCTTCTATGCAAGTTCTGAAATAAATTGCAAATCATAACTATCTTCCTCAATCCCTGTATCTATTTGGAATTCTTGAGTATTGATTTTAGCAGGTTTTTTAATTATTTCCATGAGATGAAACTCAGGTATCTTTATAACCTGGACGAAAACAATGGGGGAAAAAAGAATTTGCATTCACTATTTATAGTAAAATATCAAAAAGGGGCATAAATAGATACTATAGATTTAGGAACAAAGCAGAAAAGTAAATAATTAAATATAAAATCTAGGCATAAATGGGTTAAGATGTCTAAAATAGGTTTAGCAGCTAACCTTAATTTTAGTTATAAAAATACCATTTATAGTACATTCATTCAGCTACTGAACTGCACATAACTAACCTTTCAAAAAGGACCAACATAGTGTAGAATTCTGAATTATGTAGCATTTAGCAAATCAAATGAACTTCCAGCAGAAAGTTCAGTTTTACATTAAATAAGAAGGCAATACTTACTTTTCATATCTGCCTGTATGAGGTAAGGACCACAGGATATATTTAATTGCCTGGAGAAAACATGAGACAACAAAAAGTATGAACAAACTTCAAAAGCATTTTGAAGCATTTTCAGTATTTGCAAAATTTAACTACACCTGGTTAAACTCTTTTTGAGATAATGCTAAGATAAATGACATACAATGTTTCAGCTAAACCTCCTTTTAGAGGATGTTTAATTAGCCAGGCAGTTAGCAGTTATCCCATCTGTTCCCATGCAAACTGTAAGTTGTTTTTACACAAATTATACATAACCAAATTTACAAAAACAGTTATAAACTCCAGTTTCAGTATTCATCAGTTAAATAACATAAAGTTACTTGGCGCTCAACAGAAGAGCAAATTTTATCACTGACTCAGGACCGGACCTTTGCAAAAATCTTTGTAAAAAGAATACAGAATTTTAAATACATGGTTTTGAAAACCTCTATTTTTCTAACTGTATTTGGTTTATGTGCTAAGGTTTCAGTAGGGACATTGCAGGGGTGGCTTCTGATGGAAGAGACAAGGGGCTGCCCCATGCCAGAGAGAGCCACTTCCAGACAGCTTCAAACCAGATCTACACTGGCCAAAGCTGAACTCATCAGCAACACTGCCAGGGCCCCTATTGATAACACGTTTACAAAAAGGTAACTGCACCAGGTTTAAGAGAGAGCACTGAAAAAGAATGGGAGTGAAACAACCCTGAAGTCACCAAGGCCAGTGAA
This sequence comes from Notiomystis cincta, assembly GCA_013398075.1. Classification (NCBI taxonomy): domain Eukaryota; kingdom Metazoa; phylum Chordata; class Aves; order Passeriformes; family Notiomystidae; genus Notiomystis; species Notiomystis cincta. Next base: position 105,452 of record VZRX01013877.1, read on the forward strand.
GAAGCAGGAGGAGGTGCTCTGTGAGAACCACGAGACTGCAGCTTTTGGAGAACACCACGGTGATGTAAGGTTTTCTTTTCCCCTGGAACCCCATGAAGGATCACAGGGAACAGACAGATATTCACATGCAGCCTGTGAAGGACCCCAAGGCAGAGCAGGTGCACATGCCTTGAAGGATGCTGCCCACAGAGAGCTCACAAGTGAAAATCTCCTGGCAGGAACTGCAGCTTGTGGACAAGAGCCCACAAAGGAGCAGGTTTTCTGGCAGGAGCTGCAATATGTGGGAGACCCATGCTGGAGCAAGTCTGCTTCTGGAGAACTGTACCCCATGGAAAGGATCTAAGCTGACCCAGCTCTTAAAAGAACTGCAGCCTGTGAAGGGACCTATTGAGCCTGGGGATGAGGGGGAGGTTCTAGTATTGCTTTTGTTTCTTGCAGTCCTGCTCTACTTTAATTCACAAAAAATTAAATAGATGTTCCTCAATTCAAGTCTGTTTTGCTCATGACTGTGTATCAGAGAGTGAGCCTCTTGCACTTATTTTGACCCATGAGATTTTTCTACTCTTCTTTCCCCATCCTACTGAGAGAAGGGAATGGAAGCATGTCTTGGCAGGCACCTGGTGGTCATAAAAGGTTAACCCACCACATCAATTTCTTCCCATCCTGAATAAATAAATAAATAGATAGATAGATAGATAGATAGATAGATAGATAGATAGATAGATAGATAGATAGATAGATAGATANTTTTGAAAACCTCTATTTTTCTAACTGTATTTGGTTTATGTGCTAAGGTTTCAGTAGGGACATTGCAGGGGTGGCTTCTGATGGAAGAGACAAGGGGCTGCCCCATGCCAGAGAGAGCCACTTCCAGACAGCTTCAAACCAGATCTACACTGGCCAAAGCTGAACTCATCAGCAACACTGCCAGGGCCCCTATTGATAACACGTTTACAAAAAGGTAACTGCACCAGGTTTAAGAGAGAGCACTGAAAAAGAATGGGAGTGAAACAACCCTGAAGTCACCAAGGCCAGTGAAGAAGCAGGAGGAGGTGCTCTGTGAGAACCACGAGACTGCAGCTTTTGGAGAACACCACGGTGATGTAAGGTTTTCTTTTCCCCTGGAACCCCATGAAGGATCACAGGGAACAGACAGATATTCACATGCAGCCTGTGAAGGACCCCAAGGCAGAGCAGGTGCACATGCCTTGAAGGATGCTGCCCACAGAGAGCTCACAAGTGAAAATCTCCTGGCAGGAACTGCAGCTTGTGGACAAGAGCCCACAAAGGAGCAGGTTTTCTGGCAGGAGCTGCAATATGTGGGAGACCCATGCTGGAGCAAGTCTGCTTCTGGAGAACTGTACCCCATGGAAAGGATCTAAGCTGACCCAGCTCTTAAAAGAACTGCAGCCTGTGAAGGGACCTATTGAGCCTGGGGATGAGGGGGAGGTTCTAGTATTGCTTTTGTTTCTTGCAGTCCTGCTCTACTTTAATTCACAAAAAATTAAATAGATGTTCCTCAATTCAAGTCTGTTTTGCTCATGACTGTGTATCAGAGAGTGAGCCTCTTGCACTTATTTTGACCCATGAGATTTTTCTACTCTTCTTTCCCCATCCTACTGAGAGAAGGGAATGGAAGCATGTCTTGGCAGGCACCTGGTGGTCATAAAAGGTTAACCCACCACATCAATTTCTTCCCATCCTGAATAAATAAATAAATAGATAGATAGATAGATAGATAGATAGATAGATAGATAGATAGATAGATAGATAGATAGATAGATAGATAGATAGATAGATAGGTAAATAAATAAATAAATAAATTAAAAAAATTAAATAGCAATCCCTTCAAAAAACCTGAAATGTAAGTTCAAAGTAAAGGTGACCCACTAAATCAATCACTTACCCTTTTGATGATTACCCCAAAAACCACCAGAACAACTGGTAATAGCAGAGTCCTTGTGTATCTTACTGGAGTCTAAAATGGAAATCAACTTCATTATTGCTTTCCTTCATTTATAATTACTTCAATCACCATTTTAATGAAAATAATATAAGGAGCTCTTCCTGGAATAAAATGTAAATGTAAACTCCACCCAGCAATCATACTAAAGACATAATATTAGGGTCATCATTAAATTATTTCCAGTTCTTTGGCAAGCCATCCAAAGAGGAGAAATAGATTGTATCTCATCTGAATTTGAGTACCATGGGTTGACTAACCTATAAACATTCTAAATGCATATCTAGATACTAATAAATTAAAAGAGATCTATTAAAGCCACATTATGAAGCTTCAGTGCTGTTCTGTAGTCTAAACCTACCACCTTAGGCCCCTGTAGCTCTCAGTACATTTTCCACATATTCAAAGCCAGGTACTGAGAGCCTCATAAAATCTTGTTTGCAAAACCAGAACCTTTCATTTATTCTGAGGAAGCACTTCTTTCTTTGAAGCAAGCATATTTCTTAGATCTAAAATCAAAACACTGCTTTGGTCTAAGTTCATTTAAATGCAGTAAATCAAATTAAATTTAGCTTTAGTTCATTAATTTCTCTTTTTGCAAGTATGCAGTTGAACTTATGACAGCAGTAGGAGGTATGGTTTTCAAATGTTTTATGTTACAACTGAGGATAAAGCAAGAAGTTCCCTCTTCCAAAATCACACATTTTGACCACATTACCTCTTTTTCCATGAAGTCAAACTCGGCAGCGCAGGTATACATTAAAGTATCAAAATCCTTGTAGCCAATAAATTTAGATTTCAATATATTTCCTATATGAGCCTGGTAGGAAATACAGGAAAGACATATCAAACTGTAGCAAGCAAAAACTGTCCTGTTTTCCACAACAAAGTAGTATAAATATAAGAAATTGTATTGAGAAATATTTTTAATTAGAACAGAAATTTATACCACTTACAATATTGTTACAAGAACACCAAAAATCTACTTTCAGTGTATTAAATAACATCTCTGAGTCTAACAGACTGGATAGTGTTAAATAAAAAGCAGAAAACAGCAGAAATCACCATTGTGGTTGGATTCAACAAGGGTATATAGTTTTGCATAGTCATATTTTAAGACATGACCTTCCTATCTTTTACCCCTTGATACACACCTGCAGACAGGTTTTTAACAACAGAATAAAGGGGGTGAAGTACAGCAAAGGCTGTTACAAGCAGCATTTCAAAATTGTCCTAAAAATTAGCTTCAGAGAAGAATGAACTGACAAACTGAGTAAATAAAGGAAAGGTGTAAGTAGAAGATACCCAAGACAAACAAATCCCTATAAATCCACATTTAAAAACAAACATATAGAGCATTCACTAAGACAAAAGTAAAGATATTTGTGTTTTCACAAATTTTGGTAATAACATCTCAAAGTGATAATACATAATGAAAGAAAAAGCAAATATATAGTCTGTCTCCCACTTCTGCAAAACAAATTCTGGAAATTCAGGAAAGTATGTCAGTAAGATGTCAAAATCAAATATTAAGAGTGATAAAATTTTTGAAAGACACCAACCAGATACTCTGATAAGAAAACTTACATCATCAGCTATTCCAAAAACAAGAGAAGTCAGGTATTTCAAGGTGACTGTCCCAAATAACCAGGCACATCCTTCAATAACCTTGAAAAATATATTTAGAATTAAATGAATATGTCTTTAACTTTTACAAATTTTTCTTTTTTTTAACGGTTTCTTAAATTGAGCTACTGCTTATAAACTCTCCTGTGTTACGTATGAAATAATTTTGAGCAACTGATATACACTACAGCTGTACCACTGCATACAACATTGCAGCAGAGGGGGTTCCAAAATTAACTTTAAACAGGGGCAGCCTCACTGTCTGTTCCATCTGTTCAGCACATACCAGTGTGTAGGGATTGTTTTTCGACAAGAGCTGCTCCACATTATCAGGTTGTGCTACCCTGGTAATTCAAATCTTTGGATTTATAGCACCATCTCAAGATCATCTGGGGTTAGAAATTGATGAAAATATAAACAAAGTGTGTACAGTCACTACTTTTAGTAATGTATCATGTTCATTCCTGTACCAGGAAGGTTAAATTCTTGGCACTATAGATTAATCTAATTAATCCTTTATAAAACTGGATCAACTGATAGGACAACCTGTCTCAGTGTCTTGGATTTGGGACTCACAGCAGATGCTTTCTGAGAATGTAACAAAATACAAACTGATCTTTGCCCCAGTGTAACCAGGGGCAACATGTGAGGATAGGCTGCATTCAATCATCTCATTTAATGGCTACTAAGAAACCTAAATACCTAGGAGGTATCTTAATCCTTTACTGAATGCCCTTGGTTTTTTTTCCTTCCACAGTAACTCTTATTCCTTATAAGCTTATTGCTGCTAGCCTAAGGGGCACTAAAGAAACTATAATTATATTCTACTTTAATTCACTGGCTTTGTCATATTCACCTTTATTTTACAAGATGTAGAATTCTAATGTATTTTAAAATCTCAGCTATTTGGTGAATTTACATTAACAATTATCTTCATACTCAGTGGTAGCATATTTTGGGGGAAGGCATTCTAGTTTTTAATTTTTTTTTTTTAAGTAAGACACACTGACTGAGACTACATGCAGTATTTACAATGTTACATATGAATTTATAAAATAAAAAAAAAGAAATTCTGCTTTCTCTACAGGTCCTTCTCTGTGATTTCCATCAAATATTTTCCTTTTTGGTGCCTGCTCAGTAATGAATTGGTGTGTTCAGAGAACTTTCTGTAAGAATACTGCTGAATGGTAAGACCTTATTTAGGATCAATTATTTTATATATGCTTTTAGGGTCATGGTGGTCTTTTGAAAACTTACCATTTAATCCCACCCTTTTGTTTCTGACCTTCTAAAATTCACACCTTAACTCATGGAATTTAATTTCTTTTATAGTTCCAGTTAGATAGCTTCTCCCAAAAGTTCCTGAAATTTATGTACATTACATTCACCCACACACCCTCATCTACATCCTTCAGAGAAGTGAAAGACTTTTGTGAGGCATGACTTCCTTGCACAGAGGCTGCTTTGGATGTCTGTCATTATGCTGCATGTGCACACAGCTCAACACCTTCCTCATCATACGAGTTTTAATTCTTCTACAAAAACCAGATTCATCAGTTTGCCATTCCACAAATGCCTTGGATCTTCTCCACTTCAAAAAACTAACATTAGATTTGCCCACACTCTGATTTTCCCTGCTACCACAGCCAGGCATGTATACATGCATTGCAGTTTGCTATAAATATTTTAATTCCTTCCTATTCTAATTCCTTTATAATAACTGTATGAATTTCATCCAGTTTTGCTAACAGCTTACCCTTCATTTGATAAGAAAACCTATCTTCAATCAGCCATAGTCTTGGTAGGCTCCCATTCCAGGTGTTTTTATATGTTAATATTATGTCTTAATCAGCAAGTTGCTTCCTCATGTTTTCTACAGTGTTATATTTTATTCTTAATAGTTTTGGGAGTGCTCTCCCTGTTTGGACATGACTTGTACTATCCTTACACCTCACCCACACACCCTAGTGTTTTACTCTAACTTGTTTCCCTATGTAATTTTAAGATGTTTGCTGTTGTCATAAAAATATCCCTAAAAATTATATAGATATCCAAATTTTAGTGAATATCTAATGCAGTATCTTAATCTCCATTTCTGCAAGCACTGTAAGCCTTTTTCCTTGTTTTTGTTTTTTTAATTGACCTTTATTTTAAAAAGATTTCCATATAGATCCTAGGTTTTGTAAACATGTAAAGTCTGCAATTTAAGATTAAACGTGTTGCCATTTAAAGGCTATTTCAGCTTTCTGATATAAATGTATGTTTATGCCCTCTTTATTTCTTCAGGACTTTAAGATTAATTGCTGGGAACATGGACAATTTATTAAAGACAGTAGTTCAGCTATATTCCTTGATTTTCAATTATTAGAAACTAAACCAGAAATTATTTCTGTATCTGACTAAAACAAACACAAAAAAGTCAGTTTTTCTCTGACATTCAAAATCTACGAAATTCCTTACCCATACATAGACTTCTCTTTTGCGCCTTTTCAAGATTTTTGGACTCCATTCAAGAATTCCCTAATAAAAAAAAATGAATGCACGTTTTCAGGTAATGGAATAACAAGCTATTCCAGTACCCTGAATGAGAGGTTTCTTCCCTTTTGGTAAGCCTATTGCACCACACAGTTACTTATTAAAAAATTTTCCATATTTAATACAACCTGAGATAGGAATAAATATATACAAGCATGATTTCACCCTGCACTGGCAAAACTTGCCAACATGAAAGCTCTTACTGCAGTTTGAGTACAATTAATGAAGACTACTTTTCTCCTGGACGAGTAAGGAGATTCTGTATTATTCAGTTCTAAGCTTCTTTAAATCAAAGCCAATGGGAAACTGAGTTCTGTCTGCTTCTGTGAATGACAAGAGACTGAAGCAATAAACAAATTACTGGCAGCATAATACAATTTTCAAGTAAGGCAACAGAGCATGGAGGGTGGTAGGAGTCACTCCTTCCTGCATCACAATGTGTTCATTTTATAACACAAGGAAGACCCATTTTAGGTTAATTTGATGAACAAGGTAATTAAAAGCTTCTGGAAATCCAGTCCATATGCAAGACTTAGGCAAATATAAGCATTCAAATAACACACAAACAACAAATACTTTTTTCAAAGCAGAAAACAAGCAAGGAACTCAACAGGTTGAGAACTCAACCTGTACTTAACATACAATTACAAAAGCTGCTACAAGAAACTAGAATGGATTCATAACAATCAAACTATACTACAGCAAATATGCAGCCAGGGCAGTTTATTGTTTAGCATAAGTGAGAAATTGCCTCACTCTTGCTGATCAACAAAATATAAACAAAGAGACGAAAAGAATCAGAAATTCAGGTGATTTGCCGTAAGCTAAATAGGATCTGTTCACAACACTTTATCTCCTATTTCTTATGTACATAAATCCTTTATGAGGAACCATACAAAACTGAAAAAGACTGTGGGTTTTTTTCCTATTTCAAGAAAAATTACGATAATGAATGGTGAGATGATGAATCTTCAGCTAATTTCACTAACACAGCAGTGTGATGCAGCAGTTTCAAACAGTCTTAAACCACTGTTATATATGGTTTAGTCATCTGTTCTGCACTAGAGGATTTACTATCAAAAGGAAGCATTTAAATGAAGCTCCTCCTAGCTCATGTTCTTGTTTTACAGTTACTCTGCTCAAAATTACATACATAGTAAATTTTACATTTTTATAAAAACTAGAGAACTATAAAAGTAGAAGAGCTGAGACTTAACTGAATTTCTGTTACAATTTCGGTGTAAATCCATGATTTCTTAAATTAGTATTTACCCTTTCACCAGATATCTTTATGGTCTAATTCTCATCTGTCTGGTAATGCAGCATTTTAACATTTTACATCAATTCATATATAACAGTTCAGCATTGCAGGCTAAGAATGTCATATGATTCTTAAGCAACTTACCGAGATAACTACTAAAGATGCAGCATAATATGATGTCAGTAACATTGAATTACCAAACATCAGAATAAAACACACCACAAGAGATACCTGAAAGAAGAAAATACAAATGATTCAATTTAAAATAGAAAAGGTAAGGATTACTTAATGTGTTAACAGCTTTAAATTTAAAAACACCTACTTCACAGCAAAGTGCAAGCCTGGTACTCACACTTGCATATTTCTTCTGAAAACATTGATTATAAGGACTTAATGTCAGCAGGTAGCCAAGTGTAGATTATTGTTTCATTTTTTGGAAGTACTTAAGAACAGATCCTGGTCATAGGATAAATTTATGTAGTACAATAGCTACATTTCTGAAGTTATTTCTAACATACTCATTTCTTTCTAAATTGCTGTATGAGTCCTCTCCATCCTGTTTGTTATGTTTTAGAATTCTGGACTAACATAAAAATGTTGAATAGAATGTTTGATGTCTTCTTTCTTGCTAACTGACAAACATAGATTTAAAATATGATCATCATCAAAGTCAAGGAAGCAGAACGCTGACTATTTGATCATATGCATCTAATTACATGAGTTTGAAAGTCAAGGCTGAAATACAACTTTTATCCAGCACCCCAATCTACTGTGCTCTCTTTTTTAACAGAAAGCAACCTGAATTAGATTTTCCAACTTGGAAGGCAAAAATCAATAAGCAAACTCTGTCTTCTTTTATACACAGGAATAAGGAAAAATAACATATTAATTTACAGGCTTTTCTACTCCCCTCTTCACATAGTTAAGACTTTCATTTACCACAGAAGGAGGAGGGTAGGAGGGAGGCACAAGTTGAAAACACCACAAAACAGACTGGCAGTTTACCCAGACTCACTAAGCTGTCTCTGTGATATAACACGACTGTTTATCTATCTGAAAATAGGCTATTTATGGCACTTCAGCACCAAAATTATGATAAAGTTATTGACATAAGCCAGAAAGCTTAAGTATGTCATCCTGCTTCTGTCAAAAAGCTACTGAAAAAATCTGCTTATTTTGTCCCTCGTTTATATGAGAAGTGAGTTGAATAGAACTTACCACTGCCTTTAGTTTATCATTTATAGTGTTTTGAAAAAATGTTTGAAAACATATGAAATATAACTTAAGTTTCTTTTCTGGGGAAATATTCTCTTCTCACCCACTGAGTTAGTATAGCACAATTTTAGCAAAAAACCCAAAATTTAAACACCATCACATTTCTTAAAAAAAACTTGCCTACATCTTCCTTTATATTTAAAACCGTAATCTCACTTCAAAAAGCAAAACTTGATCATTATCTCAACTTCCAAAATTAAAATCAGGTATTATGCAGAAACTTACACATCTTTTACTTATCATCTCCTTTCTTTCTTGACTTTTTCACCCAGTTTTGAAAAAAAAAAAAGAAAAATTGGTCTTCAGCTTAATAGCTTATTTTCTTGTCCTCCTTTCTAGATACCTCCCCAAATAGTTAAACCACAAGATCTTTGCATGGTCAAGATTACAGGAGTTTTCAAAACCCAATTTTGGTTCCAACCCAGACCCCTCCCTCCCTTATCACTGCATGTTTTCAACCTTTGGGCAACTAAGGAAAACACTGCAAACAAATGGTCTCTTTTCATGCTTTGATCTGTTTGAGGGGATTTAAGGTTTTTTAAAACAAGCATTACCATATGAGCAGATAGTATCTTCTGTAATTTGCTGGAGTCAATATAACCCATAATACACACCGCAAATAATGAAGCTATCTAAAATCAAAAGTGAAAGGGAAGTTAGAACAGTTTGCACATGCAAAAGAAAAGATTATTCAAACAATCATTAACTTTTATTGCTACTTTTTGTTAAGTACTTAGGCATTTCATAATGCTTTCTTTCAAAAAATCTCATTGTGGTGCTCTCAATAAGAATTAACAAATATAGTTGAAAATTTAAAAAATAAATATTCAGCTTTATAAAAATGCAAGTCACCAAAATGCAGCACTAACACATTATCTTTCACCTTTAAATTCGTAACAGAATAAAAAAAAAAACCCAACCCCCAAAAAAACCAAACCAAATAAACCAAACCAAACAAAAATGGAAAAAAACCCTCCAACAAACAAAAAAACCCCAAATTAACCAAAACCAGAAACCCCTAAACATATCAGTTACAAACACAAAAGATTTACTCATTAATTTTAAGTTTTCAGCAAGTATGGAAACATCCACAATTTGCTGCTGAGGAAAATAAGACTTGTTGACTTATTGATTAGACAGCCTCTTAAAAAGTCGGGAAATTAATGAAATAAAGTGAACCTGTAATTTCAAATTTCAGGCTCAGCATCTTAAACAAGTTATAGTCACGAGTTTCTCTCAATATTCTACAGAATGTATTGGTTTCCTCTTATGCAGTTAGAAAATTTGCATACCACAGCTTATATTTATTGTTTGCAGCTATCACCTCAAACCAAGCAACATCTGCTTCAAGTAAGGCAGACAAGTGAAAAGGTCTGGAGACACAGATGGATTTCAATCGACAGGCTGCATTTTCAACCAATTCAAACACGAGGGAAGTTGCTGTCTGACAGTATCCTACTGTTCCCATTAGCATCCACTAGACTTCAATGCTAACTAAAGTCACCTCAGCTATCCAAAATCTCAGATTACAGCACTACTCACAGACTCATCGAAATTACATAGGAAATCATGCAAAATCATGCCAGATACTACATGCCATGCAAACACTGGTAGATTTCAAAATTTAGAACAGCCTGAAGCGATGCCAGATCAATGTGCCTCTTTTTATTTTTGTGCTTCAAAATACAAAGGTTTTCTTCTTGTTCTAATGTACTGATCTCAGGCTAGAGGTTGCTTATATGGGAAAACAAGTATTTTTAGTCCTGGAGACAGAATGCTAAGTGGTGTAAATGGTCAACTTTTAAACTCAAGACTAGAAAAATACTGATGTGATAAATGGTGAGGATCTTCCCTGACAGCAAGAGTGAAATCTGGCTAAACTGAAAGTGTTGGTATACTTGTGAATTCAATGGCTGTCTATACAAAGCAGTCAATTTGTCCAGGTTAGACAAAGAAGCTCTTTAGAGGTAAATATGGGCTTACCTGAGTTAGAAGAACAAACTGAGCAAACTGCCAGGGAAGCATGAAAAAGATATTAGAAACACACAGTGCAATCAAGCTTCCTGTATTAATACTCGGAATCCTTGGGAAAAAGAGACAGAATAGGCATCAGTAAGTACAATTAGACAGGTGTTTGCATATAATTGAAAAGTACAACAGAAAATGCAATAGAAACACAGTTACCTGGGAAGATAGCTAGCAATATTGATCAACTACAAATAACACTATTCAAGTAAATTTAGTATCTTTTTTTTCCCTTGAGTTTCCATGACAACAGCTCTGATGCTTAATGTTCCTAAACTATTTGATGAGTCACTGATTACCAAACAAGTCTTCTCCTGGCAGTATGCAGTAGAGCAGGCCAAAGTATGTAATTTCCAAGTGCTTCACCTCCTTGTGACAACTCTACAGCCAAGTCACAACCATTTCCATTTCAACTGAAATCACAACTATTTCAGAATGGTCTGCATTTGAAATTGATTTAACTCCCCTCACTATTCCATATTTATTTTCTGCAACTTTCTGCTAGCAGTCCTGAGTGATGTTTGAGGGAAGGAGACAATGACAAACACATGAAACTCATCTGTAACTGAATCTCCAGTCTATTCTCCATGCCCTGAAATAAATTCTGTATGAAATATTTTATCCTGTGTGATTCAAGTTCAATTCAGAAGCATGTCATGTTTCAAATTTCACTAAATTCTAGAGAGCACATATCTTTTCCTCATATAAAAAACACAAATTAATGACAAGCATGAAATACTTTTGCTTTAAACATCAATAACTACAAATCAGTATGACCTAACAAAGGAAAATTGGTGGTTATAAATACTAAGTTTAGCTAAATCATAAATACATTGTAAATCTGATTCAACGGAGTTGGTGGAGAAGCCCTTAAGTATGAATGTTTATTTTCTAAAAGAGAGGCAAGACAGTAACACAATCATGTTGCAAGCCAGAAACAATCATGGAAAAGCAGGGCTAATGAACTCAAGAGCATCCCTGCATTTATGTAATTTGACTGCTCTAAATCATTGAACTAGGTATTTAGACTAGTTAATTAGTCATAGAAAACTGCAAGAACACACTAGCTTATGGATGCCTATAGCATCCTCTTGCAAAGCACAGGCTTACTCTACGTGCAGCCAACATACCACTCTCCAAGAGGGACAAAACCAATTGATGAAGTATCAGCTTGTTTCTCATGGGAAGGAAGGGACATCAACCAAAAATTCTGATTTTTACTTTAGATACGTATTTGCCAACACAGTAATTCTGATTTTTATGTTAATCATGTCTTCAAGGTGCAAAGTTTTTCCTTTTAATAAGTGAGTAATATGAGTGCAGTTCTACTGGTGCAGCGTCTGCAATGTAACAGCCACAGGAAAGTTTCTCTGTTAATCATTGTTACAGCACATAGAGGCATTTAAATAAATATTTAAATAAAGGCACTTAAATAAATGTCCTGTGACATTCATCTTTTTTAAAGCATTGTAAAGACCCAAGTATAAACTGAGAGGTACCTGAGAATATAGGTCAAAAGCAACATCTGCATCACAAGGAACGGGTACGAGAAACTTTCACGAAGAGGTGGAGTCCACATGACGCGAGTGCACTAAAAATAAGAACTGGGTTAGATGGTAAAATTCACTGATACCTTTCCATAAAACCATGCATTTGTATTTTGAAATGAATGATTACAGATAATCCACTAAAGCAAAAACCAAGTTACATGAGGCTTTAGTCAGAAAGTTAAAAAAAAAAACCAAAAAAAACCCCCAGGAAGCAGAAAAGAGGAAGGAAAAGGACGTTGCTTTCACACTTGAGGCCTATTATGCACTGTTTAATTAAAACAGATCACTGCTTTTCCAAAATGAAATGTGGCAGGTATAGAACATCTAGGAAAAAAGCAGGACAGCAGCTGCTTATCCCTGGTTCTGTTGAAATTATCAACTCTTCCAGGTAAATAATTTTCAAATTCAGGTAGTGACTTGCCACACTTAGAGACTGTGTGTGGGGACATAATCTGAAGCATAAACCAATATACTTCTCATTATACTAGAGTTTGTTAGGTTATAAACACTTCACATTTCTATTAGCAACAGCATATTAAGTATAAAATCTGAAGCTGCCCTCCAAAACAGGAAAGTACACTAAACTCATAAAATTCAGTTCATTCAGACCGTATACTACTTATACACAACTTATGCATTCCAGTCTTTAACCCTAATAAAGCAAAGCATAATACAGTGAAGTCAACTGAATAGTTTTCTCATTAATTTCTTAATTAATGGAGTTCATGACAAATAAATAATGGGCCTCATGACAAATGGCTCAGCTACAACCGTTGTCTCCAATGTTTATATTCAGCTCTTTTTAAGGTGCTTGCACTTGACCATCAAAAAAGAACAAATACAACTTTACAGGACTACTTTGACATAAAAAAATTGGGTTCAAAATGGCTATCAAAAGATTTGCATTAAAAATCAGAAGTAGGTTCTGTACAACTACAGGAGAAAAATGTAATTCATCTTAACATGGACCATAAGGAATCTATGAAAAGCTTGCAGGATACTGTTGCCAGGATGTTCCTTCTCCTTTGCTTCCTAGAATCTTTAAACCATTTTTTAAAATAGTGTTTTACCAAACAAGTCACTAAAACCAACACAAAATAATGCCTTTCTTATTGTCTTGCTATTTCCCAAGTATATTAAATTAATAGTGTAAAATAAAAGCAAAGTACAGAAACTCATCACATTAATCACAGTCCCTGACGTCTAGAAGCACTCTTTGTAAAAGCTACACCAATTATCAAAAATGAACCTTTCATAAATATATGTATTAATGTGCTGTCCTCAGCTGACTGCACAGATGTGATGAGTTAATTTTTTTTTAATAAGCAATAAATATAATCATGATTATTCTAAGGCAGTGTAGTAATTTTAGATTTTTTTTCAAGACTACAGCAACATTTGATTTATCAAATCTTATGATACTGGAGGAGATCAGACAGGAGAAAAATGATGAGCGTATACAACCATAAAAAGGAAGCATTACCTTAAAAGTGGGCTATTCTACTTTCCTATATTTGGAATGCAATACTAAACTCAATCATCTGTGGAAGATTTATCAAGGCTGTAAACTCACTCTGCTGCGGGCAGAAATATTATCAGATTTGTCTAAGTCTGAAATCATTAAAAGACAGTAGCACAAGCAGAGCACAAATAAAAACATACAGCCTTAGGGTCACTAGCTCAAAGCCAGAGAGCATTTTTACACAAGGCCTGCAGATCAGGCTGACTCGTGTAGCTCAGTCCTACCCTTCCCAAACAGGAAAGGAAATTTTAGCAGCTGGTAGGAGCTGGTCTGGCTTGACTGTACCCACTGCTGACCCACACAGGATGATCTGCACATAATCACAGGTGTAGCAAAGAGCTGGGCATTTCTTAAACACACACACACACACACAGAGCATGGGACAGAGCAGCCAGAGAGGAGGGACCCCCTGTGTACCTCTAACCACCTGTACCACCATAACTGTGTAACAACAATCAAGTAAATCTGGGTTATTTCATTCAGCTACAGTCCAAACAAAGTGCCAGCTGAGATCCAAGGCTGCACCTCTGTAAGTAATTCCTTTTGTTCTCCAGAAATCCATACAGTTGAGCCTGAATCAGGGTCACTTTACTTCAGCTCTACCTAAGCCCAGACTGCATCTGTATAGAGCTATGCAGATGTGATTTCACACCATTCTCCAAAATACATTAACTGTGCTTTTTCATTCACAGAGAGAGAAAAGCTCTCCTGCTGTCACCTGTGAATAGAACTGCACTGTACCACAGTGAAATAAATGTTTCTTTCCATTGCTGCTACCACTACCTTGAAGTTTTCAACAGATTTCTTTCTGAAGTTACACTTCCCACCTTCACAGACTTGGCAAAACAGTGCCTATTCTAATAGCATTCACCAGCAAAGGATGAAACATCATTTCACTTCAGGATGCCATTAAGAATAGAAATCAACATAAAATGCTGTATTTACACTCACAGAGCAGAAGAAAAGTTTAGCAGCTCTTAATGTTAACCTGGTCTCAACCAGGCAGTTCAACAACCATGGGTGACTATGCTTTAATATGCTTAAATTCTTAAATGCTTAAATTCTTTAAACATCCCCCATGTATCCATGAGGGATATTTAAAGAAAAAACATTTCAAATGAAACTTGAAAATAAAATAGCTATTTCATCACACAGATTTTTGTTTTATAAGAAAACTGTCAAAGCATACTGTAAATTTAAGCATATTTAATTCTGTTATGTACATGTTCTTACTACTCAGTGTTCTCCACCAAGTTTGGATTAGTAAAATAAGAAAACACAACATAAATTCAACCATAAAATAAATTTTAAGGTAGCTAGTTTCCATTTAGAAAATTTTTACAAATTACCATTGCTAAAATGAGCACTAAGGAAAAAAAAAACCCAAAACCAAACAAAACAGCCCAAGGGAATCAAAGCTATGAATTTTCTTTCAAAATATGAAACAATGACATGAACAGCATTAACTGGGAAAACGAGGAGATGTTTTAAGTGACAGTTTCTTTTTTTTTTCTTTCCTGTGATGCAGTTTACTTGAGTTTAGCACTGGAATCCTTTATATATATACACACACAATTTCTAAATTCTGTGTGGGCACGAAAATAGAATATTCTGATGTTTTGAAACATGAAGTCATTGTGCTACTAAATTTCTATCTCAGGACCAATTTAAAATATATTTCCTTTCTGATTTTTTATTTTAAGCACTAAAATGACACTGGACTGTGCTATATATTTTCCAGTCATAGTCTATTTTGCTTTCAATTGTCTTATTCATTTACTTTAACTGAAGTTATTTAAACTCGATCTCAAATAAATAAGCAACATCACTACATTTGACGACATGAGAATTACCTTAAACTTCAATAATTTTAAAAAAAGGGGTGGTGAGAGAAGGAAACCTACCTCTCCATGATTGAAAAAGAAACACAACACAGTAACAAGGCCTCCTAGACGACTCCCACTGAGAAAAGAAGAAAAATAGGTACAACAGAATCTTATAAGGATCAATGTTGCTTAAAAAATGTGAAGCAGCACTTGCACACAGCTAAGTTTTTTTGGGGGGGAAGGGAGGAATACATTCAAGCATCAAGAAAAGGCAATCAACAGAATATATACAATATTAAAATACTAATTAGTCAGACAACGTTTATTTCAGAGCAAACCAGTTCTTCATACATCAAGTCTTTTCCACAGAACACCAATTTTAATGTTAATAACTTGGAAAACAGTTATTCCACCTCTCACAAATTTTGGTTCAGATCATTACATCTGGTTCTTTTAAAAACCAGGCAATATAAATCCAGTATTTCTTCCCTAAGACGTTGATTTCAGAATCTGAAAGCTCGATCACCCAGCAGGAAATTTTGGTCTGGATCTAAAGATTAATTTAGGGTAATCAAATCAAGCACATTGAAAAAACATACTTAAAAATTAACTCATTATATGGTCAATGCAAGATACAATTTCATTTTTATCTGAAATACTGCAATGTTAACATGAGGAAGCTTTTTAAGCCCTTGACTTACGTATTTTTTACATTTCCATACCAATCAAATTCACATATTGAATAAACAGCAAAACTAAACCCAAAGATATTACTTAGATTTTTCCCATTTCAAAAGAGCAATAGATAAGGTTCCTATTTGTCTGAACATATTTCCAATTTCTTGAGTTATGTGATATAAAGCAAAGAACATTTTTTGCACACAAGTTCACTACTACTCTGAATGACAGATTATACCATTTTTGCTACTAAACAAAAGCAGCAGCCAGCTGTTCATACTCTTAAAAAAAAAACCCCAAACCAAACAAAAAAAAATCAACCACACACAAAAAAAGCCAACCAAAAAAAAACCCTTCAAATCCTCTCAGATCCTTCACCCATCACTAATATACAAGTCAAACAGAATCAGTAGGTTCTGGGTACAAAATCTGAGGATTAAAAATACCAACTGAGTGCTAAAGCAATCTCCAGGAATTGTGCATTTTGGCACATAAAACTCAACCTTACATCCAATAAATTCAAAAATCTTCAACAATAAAATACAAAATGACAAAAAGAATGTGCTTAACATAAAAAATGTCAGCCCTTGAAACAAAACATTTGCAAAAAACCACCTCAAACCAGAAACAAAACTCAAGGTCTATACTTTCTAAAGAAAGAACTGAGAAATAAAGAGCTCACTGATTTTTCAATGACATTCACACATAAAATATGAATTTCTGTATAACTCCCTTAAGAGAAATATTACAAGTTAATGACACAAATATTCAAAGTTTACCTACTTCCTCAAAACATGCACTAGGCAACTTCCTCTTTTTACTGCCAGTGTCTGCCCTGGGCTATTCCTTATTTGAACTATCAGCACATGCTTCAGAGAGAGAAAGAAGAAAACCCATGACAATGAAGGCAGAAAATGAATGAGGGGGAAAACCAATCACATCTCTTGGAGGAAAATACAGCTGCTTTTCACTTTTTGGCAAAATCAACACATGAAAACAGACGTAAACAGAAAATTCTGTTTGTCTGCTGAATGTGGAAGCTATTTTTGTATGAAAGTGTATTACAGTTCCTGAAATGTAAGGACAGATACTGAAAACACAAATTTATAGAAAAAGGGAAGTGCATATAATTTGTCCAAAAGAATCATTATGTCAAAAAATATTTTGCCTTCTCAGTTAAGTTAAAATGGAAATGTATGCAAATATGGCTTGAGGCAAAGCACTGGGAAAACCCCATCATTCGATTTGTGTTTAAAAATGAGTTGCAGTGATAATTTTAAGAGCAGAAACATGTCAAAAGCTGTTTAAAACACATACAGAGTCTAGTTTTATTCCCAACCTGGTGGTATCAATGAGTAATCACCTCACTGAAATTTTCCACAGTTTTTTTCCAGCATCATTTATTTTAAGCAAAAAGCTTCTCTATTTCAGTAATTTTTTAGTGATGATGTATATGTTAAAAAAAAAAAGCACTACTGCTGTACAAACAAATAATCAATATCCCATAAAAATATTTTTACATTCACTTTTTCAAATTTTGTCTACAAATTGACTGCTAGTACCAACTAAATAGGTCATTCTCAACTGCCTTACCTGAGGTATGTACCGTATATGAAGAACAGTGACATCATGAATCCATTCAATAGAAAAATCACAGCAACATAAAAGGAAGCAGGGTCTCCCAACCCTAACAAAAACCAGTTAACAGATGTTGTCAAATATAGAAGAAAGACCATATTGGTTAACAATCAGTATACTATCTTAAAATATCTGTATTATATATAGACTATCAGTATAATATCTCAATATATCTACAGAAAGAGACAATTTTTTTAAAATGTCAATGTCATTAAGACTATTGTGAAGATTGAATCTGCAGACCACAGCTTTGAAAAAACCCAGGCAGAGTAGGGGTAGACATAGCATTGGGGCAGTCAGTGACAGAATAAGCCAAGAGGGATGCATTAACTGCAGAGAAAAACCTGTGAGGTTTAGAAGGCAGAAGTACTGCTAAGAATATTCTCTAGACTACATTTTGACTTCATAGAGCTTTTTAAAACAGGTTTGTTAATCCTAGACTCACTTCCCATCTCTCACAGGAGTAAATCCATCTTTAAACCTATCACACACAATGCTCTTTGCTTTCTTTGTTTCATTATAAGCCAAGATATTTTCCACTAATGCAAGTCTTTCAATTTATTCATTAACAGACACTTCTGCGCTCGCTCTTCTGCTGTTATTCTCTCTCCCACTATTTCTTTAAACCCTCCTGGCTCTAATCATTTCAGCAATACAGCATAAAAAGCCTTATTCATTGAAGTGAATGGCAGCAAAACTTCATAGTTTCATATGCAGAACTGATTATTCCCCATTGCTGAAAATACAGCAAGACAGTTTTCTAAAGTAAGATGATGATATGCTCACCAAAAACAGCAGTCTCAATAGCTGGTGCTTCTGTTGGTTTTGTTTTTATGAAAAACAGGAATGAAAAGTTCTACACTGTTTACTGCTTCTTACAAAATTAGAGAAAGCGAACCATTCAAGCTCTGAAGTTCTTACAGCCTTTGTGCAAAGAAAAAATACTAACCTGTCACCACACAAAGGCATTTTAAATGATAAAATAAAACAACTTCACAAACTACCATCTATTATTCCGGTTGAACTGACTCTGGAACACCTCAAAAGCACTTCTTGGTAAGGTACTTTTATTGTTTAATACTTATTTGACAAGCCAATATTTCAAATGTGGAAAAAAAACTCAAAACCAAAAAAAAGTAGCAGTGTCCTTGATTTGGTGTCAAAAGCAAGGTATAAAGTTGAAATTCTTATGCTGAATTGTAGGTCATGAAAGGAAGAGGATTCTTCTCAGCAGAATCATTAAGAGAGGTTACTCTAAAAAATCTCAAAAATTGAGGGGGGAAATTTTGAAATGTAGGAACTTGGAATATATTTGAGATTCTTCAGAAGTTACAAAAAATTAATACACATACAGGAGCCTTCCAATTACATTTAGGACATCTTATTCTTTGTAACAATCCAACATTATGAAGGCTCAGACCATAACTGTGAAGTTCTGAAGTCCAGGATAGGAATTCAGTCTAGGCAGGAGGACTTATCTAATAAGCAAAGCCCACATTTTCCCCCTTGGTAACACAGGAATATTTATTATTTCTGAAACACATAAAGCCACAATTGTATGCTTCCAAGGAGAAAACATGGTAAAACAGGGTTTACCTTCACAGCTTTCCACAGGACTAAGCCCTTTCCCTCTGTTTACAGTCCAACATGTCTTTGTTGGTAAACCAAGGAAATCCATAATGGTTGTATATATGCGGTACCAGCTGGCAAGGACCACCTAGGGGGGAAAAGAGGATTTTAAGTTTCTGCCCAGTGTAACCTCTCATGACAACTGGCCCTCATCCAGGATTCTTTTCAAACTCAGAATTTTTCTCAGCAACTTAGCACTTTTGACCATAATTTCACAAAGGCATCTAACAGACCAACTTTCATTAATAGACTAAAATTATGCCTATTGATATTTAGATGCTTTTTAACAGAAATAATTTCATGCATCAAACGGCAATATTCAGGAAAAAATGACCCCTATGTATTTCATTGTCTGGAAGATTCCTCATTTGAGTATTTTTATCAGATATTAAAATCTCAGATGTTGTTGACAGAGGACAGCTGAACAAATTAAATCCATTAAAGCCAATTACTTTTTTTTCCACCTGGCAAGAATAGTAGTGGACCAAATCTTTGGGATTTTTACTCTGTTAAATTTTGATAGGTTAATTATAACCATGCATTACAAAGGGTTTCCAGATGCAATGTAAGAGAGTACTTTCATTTTCCATGCAAAAGCTGTAATGTTCTTGTAACAACAACTCAATTAAATCTCAACACCTGACACAGAAACATCAGTACTTTACACACAGAAAAAATGACAACTCATCTCACAGCAAAGTCATTAGTTAATAACATTACCAAGCTATTCTGTCAGGATAAAACTGACTTTATAGAGTTCATAAATGAGTAATGTGGCCATTCCAGTTGAGCTACTTTGAAAGTTATAACCCAGGGGTTCCCAGACTGACAATATGTTTCACCACTGCAGTATTAGCTGTCTCTGCCCTGTGTCACAGGAAACATATATAAGAAAGATGATTCTCTCTCTTCATTCCCCATACAATTAATAAAACTCCTTATGTCACTTCTATCTTCAAGAAGGGCAAGAAGGAAAAACAGACAAGACATCTGAGAATGTGATGGAGTAAATCCCCCTGGAAACCACTTCCAAACATACAAAGGACAAAAAAATTATTTGAAGCAATCAGCATGGATTTACAAAGGTGAAATCACTGCTGCCCAGCTTTATAACCTTCTGAGATGACTGCTTTGATAGATAAGGAGACAGCTGCTGATAATTTTTTAATCTGGTGCCAATCTGTTCGACATCTTAAGACTAGATGATGGCACAAGGGAACATCCTCAGCAAGTCTGCAGGATAAACACTGGAAGGAGTGACTGATCCTTGTGCTGCCATTCAAAGGGACCACAAAAGGCAGGAGAAATGGGCCAACAGGAATCTTCCCAACAGGGAAAAGCAAAATCCTGTACTGGGGATGAACACCACCATGCACCAGGACAGCTGGAAGCTGACCACCTAGAAAGCAGTTTTGCAGAAAAAGNCACAAGGGAACATCCTCAGCAAGTCTGCAGGATAAACACTGGAAGGAGTGACTGATCCTTGTGCTGCCATTCAAAGGGACCACAAAAGGCAGGAGAAATGGGCCAACAGGAATCTTCCCAACAGGGAAAAGCAAAATCCTGTACTGGGGATGAACACCACCATGCACCAGGACAGCTGGAAGCTGACCACCTAGAAAGCAGTTTTGCAGAAAAAGACTTGAGAGTCCTGGTGTCCAATTTATACTTGAGCCAGCAACAAGCCCTTGATGCTAAAAAAGACCAATATCATCAGCTGTATGACACCAGGACAAGAGGAGACTCGTCCCCTCTACTCAGCACTGCTAAGATTGTATCTGCAGTGCTGAGCCCAGTTCTGGGCTGCCCAAGACAAGGAGGACATAGAGTAAAGATGACTGAGAGAGACTCTTTTTGGTTGACAAGAGATGAGCCAATGAGCACAAACTCAAATACAAGAGATTCCACTTACACATACAAAAAAATCTTTTTTAATTTAGGAGTGGTCAAACACTGGAACAAGCTACCCAGAGGTGGAATACTTTCAAAATTAAACGGGAGATGACTCTAAACAACCTGCTCTACTTCACTCACCCTGATTTGCACAGTGTTGAGACCAAACGACCTTCAGACAGCCCTTCCAACCTCAACTGTTCTGGGATTCTAAAATTCATTCATTTTTAATACCAAGGCTCCAATCGTCATGGCTCACTTCATCTGTGGCCTTCACACCCTCCCAATGCAAATCCTGTCTATTTAAAATATGACTACATCTTCCTAGACCAAGACTCCATGCCTCAACATTGT
>VZRX01013877.1:127567-139346 GCA_013398075.1 Notiomystis cincta
CCCTGTGTCACAGGAAACATATATAAGAAAGATGATTCTCTCTCTTCATTCCCCATACAATTAATAAAACTCCTTATGTCACTTCTATCTTCAAGAAGGGCAAGAAGGAAAAACAGACAAGACATCTGAGAATGTGATGGAGTAAATCCCCCTGGAAACCACTTCCAAACATACAAAGGACAAAAAAATTATTTGAAGCAATCAGCATGGATTTACAAAGGTGAAATCACTGCTGCCCAGCTTTATAACCTTCTGAGATGACTGCTTTGATAGATAAGGAGACAGCTGCTGATAATTTTTTAATCTGGTGCCAATCTGTTCGACATCTTAAGACTAGATGATGGCACAAGGGAACATCCTCAGCAAGTCTGCAGGATAAACACTGGAAGGAGTGACTGATCCTTGTGCTGCCATTCAAAGGGACCACAAAAGGCAGGAGAAATGGGCCAACAGGAATCTTCCCAACAGGGAAAAGCAAAATCCTGTACTGGGGATGAACACCACCATGCACCAGGACAGCTGGAAGCTGACCACCTAGAAAGCAGTTTTGCAGAAAAAGACTTGAGAGTCCTGGTGTCCAATTTATACTTGAGCCAGCAACAAGCCCTTGATGCTAAAAAAGACCAATATCATCAGCTGTATGACACCAGGACAAGAGGAGACTCGTCCTCTCTACTCAGCACTGCTAAGATTGTATCTGCAGTGCTGAGCCCAGTTCTGGGCTGCCCAAGACAAGGAGGACATAGAGTAAAGATGACTGAGAGAGACTTTTTTTGGTTGACAAGAGATGAGCCAATGAGCACAAACTCAAATACAAGAGATTCCACTTACACATACAAAAAAATCTTTTTTAATTTAGGAGTGGTCAAACACTGGAACAAGCTACCCAGAGGTGGAATACTTTCAAAATTAAACGGGAGATGACTCTAAACAACCTGCTCTACTTCACTCACCCTGATTTGCACAGTGTTGAGACCAAACGACCTTCAGACAGCCCTTCCAACCTCAACTGTTCTGGGATTCTAAAATTCATTCATTTTTAATACCAAGGCTCCAATCGTCATGGCTCACTTCATCTGTGGCCTTCACACCCTCCCAATGCAAATCCTGTCTATTTAAAATATGACTACATCTTCCTAGACCAAGACTCCATGCCTCAACATTGTGCCTTACAAAGTACAGTATCCTGAATTCCTGGAAGCTTTCTGAACATCTGTGCCCTGGTGCTTGTGGCAGTGCATGTGAACACACATGGACCAGACACCTGCCCTATCTCCAGACAGACATCAAGAGGCTTGGAGAACCAAAACTGGGTCTTTCTTCTTATCACCTGAATGTGCTTTGTTAGGGACATCTGTATATCATATTTGCATCACCCACCCTGAAGCTGACAATACCCAAGCACATAAAGCATTCTTGCCAAAACAATGTTACACCAAAAAAAAAAAATCCAATGATTAATTTATCAACTTAACCACTTAACATTTTTATGCCATGAGTGCCTGTGTCTCCTGCAAATTTTACAAGTGAATACTCCCTAAAAAGGTATTAGGTTAGGTACTTCATGCAAAAAAACCCATTTTTTGACAAAAGCTACTTGACACGAAACAGTTAACATGGGCATAAAAAAGGAAACAAATCAGTAAGCAGTAGAAAATTGCTAGGTCAGTTGGAGTACAGTGATGTTTCTGGAACTTCTACTGTTCTGTATTAGATAAGGCAGTAAACACAGAATTTGGAAAACAAAAGCATAGCTTTCAGACCCAGGAGATCTCCATGGACAAGGCCAGTCCTTTGCTGTACAGCAACATGTAGAAAAGCCAAGCCCTTTCACCAGTTGCCTTTGAGAGTGCACTTTAAAGCCAACTACATGGATCTTTGCAACACATTTCAACTCACATTTTCATTATCACCACCACACACAGAAATATCAATGGTTCCATAACAACGAATATCCAGAGAGCAAACTTAACAGAAATTATCTCTCCACCACAGAAATGAACACATCATATCTCTGCCATTTTTCATCAGAAATGAAAACACCACAATTACTAGAACAACTTGACTATGAAGCAAATACTTGGAAAATCAGCTTTATATGGATTATAACATTGTACAGCTACAAGGACTACCTTGTTGCTTACAACAGATTTTTTTTACTGCATACATGTTCAACTTACATAAATGATGCACTGATTGCTACAGACTCATTTTCCTTTTTTCCCCCTTTTTTTTTTAAGTTTTCAAGGCTACTACTGGCTGTACATGCAAATGAACTGTTTAATTAATTTAACATCCTATTTAGCAATGGGATTTCCAGACTGGTTTGACGAAATTAATTGTAAAAATCCAGTAAACAAACAAACATTTTATTAAAATTCAGCCTTAGTGCTACTAATGGGCTGAAAGAGCTGGAAAGATCCCAAAATATCAAACAGGAACTGAAACACTCTCAGGAAGCATGACTAGATACTGAGCACCAGAAGGAAGAAATTTACTGCCATCAAGTAATCTTCTCACAAGCATCTTCTCACAACCCAAGCCCATTATCATCACAAGAAAATTCTATCAACTCGGACAACGTATTTCAAATGTCAAGTTGCACCTATTGACAGTTTCATAAATACAGTTATGTGGAAACAGGAGTACTCGAGAGATACACTTTAAAAACCCACCAAAGCACTATTTACAGGAAGGCCAGACATCAAGCAGTAAGTGACTGAAAGGAACAGAGGAGACTATTTGTCCGCTTTGCATGCCCACACAGGCACAGAAAAGATGAATGAATTCACATCTTATCACCAAGTTCTGCAAGCCAGTATAATCCTACAGAACTCTGAATGAAGACACAAACCTACACATTTTGCACTGTAATCACCCTAGTGTTCTTACAGAATGTCAGCCACTATATCTTATTGTTCTTGTTCTGATTTCATCACCTAATTTACTTAGTCATCTTTCAGGATGATACTGATGAGTCTTTAAGAACAAGTTCATTTGACCAGTAATCTTTAATTTTTGAAAGTCAGACTATAGCTGAAGTCAATAAATCTTTGTCAGCTAAAGGAAATAACTCTTTAGTATTCAAATGATGTTCACAATGTGGTATTTCTAGAACTGAACTGCAATCCCTCTGGAGTTAGAAAAGTAATTCCAAGCAAAACCCAAACAAGTGAGAGGGCAACAAAAAGTGCTCATCTACATAGCATTTAGTTCTTCCAGAGCAAGGCCTTAAGAAGCAAATGAAATCACTGTGTGCAACTTGTACAAATACATGCACACCAAGAACTCTCACACACACAGTTCCTGAATGCAGCTCTGCTCCAACAGAGCAGGAGAATGAGTACAAAAGCTAATACTCAACAATCACAGCCATTATTAGTTGGTTCTCAAAAATAAGCTGCTGCTGGCACAGGAAATTACAGAAATGTACATTAACCAAAATAATCCTCCCTTTGCAAAATGTTTGAGACACCTGGCAAAACCTTAAAAGACAGAAACCTCAACATTTCTATACTTAAAACACACGTTCTTTTTACTGACAAAAAAGCAGAGTAGGAACATCATCTAACCAGGTCCCAAGTCTCACATTAAGTACATACAAAACAACAGTAATCAGTCTTCCACAGAGGAATTTCCTCTGCAACATCTAAGTAAACTATGACCACTCATGGATTTCACAGCCACTGAGAACTGTGATGCACTTAGTTCTGTCAGTTCTGTGTGTTCTACACAAAATGGAAAACAAAATAACTTCTCACAACCTGTGTCACTGCGGTCATTATTGTCACATACTACTGATACTTCATAGGTCTTATTTCCTGAAGTACATAACGTCAGCAACCCACTTGCTTTCAGGGAAAAGAACAAAAAAAAAAAGGCAAGAAATACAGAATTGGTCTGCAACTTCAGGGCATAAAATACTAAGATCTAGAAAGCTTTCATATTTGATTGAAAACACTTGAAGTTTGAAAATTGATTACAATGTATGAAGTAACTTTCTCATTTGAAATCTGGAACTGAAGTACAGTACTGAAGCAACACTTCATTAGTCACTGTATCTTTATAACCATATTTTCCAGAGTAACATTTCTTACAAATTTGCAGTCAAAGCTAAAACAACCGAGATTTAGAGAAGATTTTATATTTAAAACACAGCTCACCTCTGGGTAAAGATTGAACCTTTGTAAGGTGTTAATCACTAAAGGATATTCAGTTAGTTTGTCATTCATAATTGCGCATACTCCACTCCAAAATGAAGGTGCCTCAATAATGATCTTGAAATAGGAATAATAAAGACCCTGCAGGAGAACAGATTTATTATTTACAATTAAAGATGTCACTTCTGCTTCAGGAACCACTATATACAAGCTTAATTTTAAAAATAATTTTATAACATAACAAACAGAACAGGCTTATTGAAGATGACTATCCAGTTTTTCAAATCTCTTCCATTACTGCCACCAAAACAAGCAATGTGGGTTTCCTCAAATTTTGTTTCATAGCATACCTGAAAATGTCTCATTTGGGCTGGTAACTGTGCATTAGCATAGTACCTCACAATTCTCAAAAGCAGAGAAAAGGTGTGTTTGTATATTTATATGTATGCCAACATTTATTAATTGAAAAAATATTTAGGAAAAAAAGGCTGCATAAGAAAACCGTAACTGAAGGCAAGATATAAAGTACTTGCAGTTTTGTATTTTGGGTCCTCTGGAATCATACTTTTAGATTATATTTTAAGTGAACTGTGAAGGGATACATTCATAAGGATCAGCTGCAAGCCACAAATACTCTGCACATAAAAGTGTAATGCACAGTAGTTGTGAGAGATCAGTATGTACACTTATGCAGAATGCATTAAGAAATTTTTGGAAAGCCATGATCAGACTACAGACAGAAGTTTTCCAAACACTGAAACATCATCTAACCATTTCCGTGCGAAAAGCCATTTCTCTTTCTAGTGTTGACAGGTGAGAAAAATGACGGTCATTTTCAAAAAGAGTTGTTATGTGACACCTGCCAAAAAATAATAACAATTAAAACAGAATAAAGAGGTTTAGAATATATACTAAGTCAAAGAATACCCAAAGAATTCAAAGAATAACCAAAGTTTACTTACAAACTGCTATCGCAATTTACTCATATATTGTATCAATATTCTCATCTATTCAGGTAATTTTAAACTGAAAAAGTATGAACACAGTATTTATTAAATTCTCTTATAGGAATTAGTAATAATACTATAATGCTATATATTATATATAAAACTGCAATGTACTTTAAGTGCAGACACTTAAGGATTAAGCAGCAATTTTTCACCTGAAAAGCAGGCTTCACTCTCCTCTGAACAGGCTTAAGAAACCTTTCACGTCAGCTTCATAAGAACAGAATTATTCAGCTCAGAGATAATTTAGTCTTGAGAGGAAAGTTCTAAATATAAATTATCCCAATAGCTTCTCTAAAAATAACTAAAAATTATATTTTTATTATTTTAAAATATACCGTATTACTCTGAAGCAATAAATTTAACCTTACCAATGTAGGACTCCTGCAAAAACAGCTGTAAAGGAAACAAAAGGTGTGAAGTTACTCAAATATTTAAATAATGGGACATGAAATCATGTTTGCTGCAGTAATTGCAGTACTACTTCAGAGATGCACAGAAGGTACTCAAGACTCCAGCAAAGAGAAGAATAGGAACATCTGAATTAACCTTCACGGCCAGGTCTTTGAAAATTTTCTGTGGTATTCAGCACTAGGCAACATTTCCACCTATATCTTGCATCACTCAAGCTGACCCACCAGCATCTAATGCACACATTTTG
This sequence comes from Notiomystis cincta, assembly GCA_013398075.1. Taxonomy (NCBI): domain Eukaryota; kingdom Metazoa; phylum Chordata; class Aves; order Passeriformes; family Notiomystidae; genus Notiomystis; species Notiomystis cincta. Next base: position 133,396 of record VZRX01013877.1, read on the forward strand.
GTTATCAGCAACAAAACTGAATTACAAGCATTTTTTTTTTAATAAGCATAAATATTTTTAGCGTTTTTATGATGTCTGCTGTGACCGTTCACCCAACTCCTGCTCAGATTTTCACTAACTCATGCTGAGGCCTGAAGCAGGCTACAGGCAGCACTGCCAGGTCAAGGCAAGGGCAACGAACAGGCAGGGCCTGGTGGCCTCAAAGGGCTTAAGGTCACTCTGCAGCTATTATCACCTGCAGCCACCTCCTGCACCTCTCTGGTATACTGATTGTCTGGCAGTTTCCTCAGAATCTGCTAACTCATGGAAATGCTACAGATCAAACTTCCAAGCTTTAAGGTGTACACATATCAGCTTAGCCAAAAAGTTTCTGAAGCAGATCCAGCAGCAGCTGAGGCTTTCATGCTTCTTGGTGTGATGGAAGTGATAAAGCATCACGATGAGAAAGGAAGGATGAACAATCCCACCATCATCTAGGAAATTATTTTGCTGAGAGGTGCACAAGTGAGAAGTTTCAAGTTGAGCTGTGAACTAGAGAACCTGTGAGTTCAAAACCTCATGCCTTAAATGATGATTTAATCAATTCCTCCATTGGACTAGCCTGTAAAAAGTGGACTGGCCCTTGCTTGTCATGGTTGTTTGTTTTCTTTCCTAATGGACTCATAAAATAAATTTTAAATTACAGAGCACACTGTGCTGTAAATATGAGAAATCCAAATGGACCGTGACAACCAACACAAATCTAATTGAGACTGTAATTGCTATAAAAAGATAGGCTCTGCACACAAAAAGGTTCCCTTTGTCCACTTGAAGACTATCTGCACTGCTGCCACGTAGGTACAGAACAAGGGAGGTAATCTGAGGGACAAAGGGAAGAGACAAATGCTGATGAAGCAGTGGGTTGACAGTCTAGGTCTTTGACCTCTTGAGCATGACAAGATCCAGAGAGAGCAGGAACCACTTCATTTTGCTTGGGCAGCACTGACAACATATGGAGCTCACCATGGAAGCAAAGCCTACACAAGTGAGGGATAATGGGAGGCATTTAGAGGGACCACGGTGCTCCTCCTGGACTGAAGGTGCCTCAGTTGCCCTCTAGGCTTTCTGACATAGAAAGATCTGGCAGACTACTTGTCTTTAACCCATGAAAATCTTTATGGTTAATGAAGAACCCTCTTATTCACATAGGCTGTGTGGAGCAGGGAGAAAGTGGAGAGACAACCACGCTCCCTGCTTACACAGCTGCGGCCAGAAAGGTGCTGAGCACTGTGTCCCTCTCCAGGGTGCTGACAGGCACACACCTTCCCCTGTTCCAGCCCCTGGACACTGCTGCTGCCTCTCTGAAGATGTGGAATGGGTCAAGTTGCTTGGACTTTGGTAGAACACACAGTAATGCCTGCATGCTGATGCAGAATATAGTCTGAGAGATAGTGAATGTACATTTGTTCAGGCTGCAGGTTGCAAGACTAGGGTTGTCTGTTTCTGGAAAGCAGCAGGGGTAAGAAAGAAAAACAGCTTTGCAAACCCACTAAATTTATGTGGAATGCAAGTGGACTTAATGTACACTTCATGCCCTAGTATATATATATAATACATACATATACACACACATATATTCCTCTAACACAGAGGAATAAAATATATTCACATATAATACCACATATTCCTCTAGCACAGAGCCTGGAAGTGCTCCTGGTGCAGACAAGGACTTGTTATCATGGTCACCACAAGGTTCATAACTATAGTTTGTTGCATTATGGCCTAATTTTAAAATGGAAGTTTTGTATGTGAAGAAGTCCAAGGTGAAGCTGGATAAGACAAAAAACAAAAATAAAACAAAACCAAAACAAAACAAAAACCAACCAAAAAAACAAACACAAAACCAAACCAAAAAGCTTACCACCACAAAACAAAAAGAAAACACACAAAATTACCTAAAAAAATTTCTAATGTAGCTGTTGGTACAATTTAACAACGCTGACCTCATGCTAAACACTTTGCACAGTAGCTGAGGTGGTACTATACCACATTGACGCTCCCTTCAGTGTTTTACAGCTCTACTTCCATCAGTGAAGTAGGTTTTTCAGAGACAAGCCTTGGTTCCAGTTAGAAAATGAAGACCTCAATCTTTCACTTCACCTTTTTGCATATTTTCTAGGAAAAAATCACCAAAATTGCTTGGTGTAAGCAGAACCTAATGTTTTAGGAAAGGTTCAGGAGCTGCAGGGGTTATTTTTATACTAAGGACATTTACATTAGTTCTCATGGAAAGCTGCAAATGTCTTTTCCAGAAAAGTAGGTATTGATATGACATGGAATTCCAGGTAAGCACATTAGCTCTATCAGCAATGCAGCAAACCATATCTATACAAAAAACCATGTTCTGCAGCAACTGTATGGAAAGAAACAGAGCAGCCCATACCTTTCTTAGTTATTGCCTATTGAATAATAGTTAACATGTGTACACAAGGAATTATTTTGTTTCTCAGCAACATCCCTAAGATTCCCAGTAAGATCAGCTGCTGAAATACATTCACATATACACACACCTCAACTATAAAAAATAACAATTTTAAGACAGATCACCTGTTAGGTAAGAATATACAGTGAAGTCCAATGCATATTAGTTACCAGTACTGTTCATTAACTCAAATTCATGTGGTTCCAAATAAGGCAAATATGTAGTATTTTATTGATGCAAATAAATTATCCATTATTATGGAAATTACATTTCACAGCCAGACATACCACTTATTTCATAGAGGAAACAATGTCTTTAAATCTGATTCTTCCCTTCAGTAAATGTTTTATTGAAAGTCAATGCAGTAAATGTAAATACATTCACAGCTATTTTGAAGAATTTCATATACATTTTCACATCATTCTATTTTAAGTCCAAAGTGAAGACCTTTCATAATCACACAGCAATTAATGTTAATTACTCATATTTCAAGACACAATGGGCTTAATTCATAGACTTCCACTCTAAGTCCAAATCAGCATTTTTCAACAGACTGCACTAAGCCAGTTTCTGATGGAAAACATGCAGCTCAGCTCTGTTAAATTACCATCCTTTGATCCCATTAATGTCCTCACTGGAGAGGGAATGAAGGAGGGGACAGGAAGGGAATACTATAGTCCTAATGCTATAAACACACAGCTACTATGTACTTGAACTTGCAGATGCCATTTTCTCACCCAGCCTAAGAATCCCTAAAAGCAAAGCATATGATAAGATTTTTGCAGACTAAGGCTATTATGTAAAATCTGATAGATTTCCTATTTTTGCTTGTGTGCTATTCTAAGAAAAGCAATATGAATGGCATATAAAAAGATTCTAATTCTGGAAATTAAATACTGAAGAATACAGTCATTCTTTGGCTTTATTTACCAAAAGAACAACAAAAGAGACATTGTAATCCAGTAGTATGTGAAGGGTACAATAAACTGATTCATATTTTGTAAATATCCATAAAGTGACCAGGTAGGAATACAGCAGAACTGGAAACAATGAGGAATCTTTGTAAGCAAGCATTGACTACTTCTGCATCTCAGTCAAGTTTTTATATTTTGAGATCCTGTGCAATATAATAAGGATGTCTTCAGGAATAAGGCCTCAAGTCAATGGTCATTATGAAAAAAACCCAAACAACATAATAGGGTGAAGTGTTGTATAAGAATGTCCTTGAAAGTCTGACAACTTTACTGCTGTACATAAATTGGAGGTAGTTCATAAGAGAAAAAAAATCACACTCTATAATTAAACTAGCACCAGCTGTGGGAGCCTCCATTTTTAAAATATGGGCCTTAAAGCTTAAGTAAGGCAACAACAAAAATTCAAATCCCACTAAACTTAATCAAAACTCATTATTTCATATTTAGTATATGTACATTCTTTGCTACTGCAAATACTGTATGCTATTACATATTTTGCTGTTAAGGTTTACTCCAAAAAAAAAATCCCTCCCTGAAATATTTAATAGGTTAGCTGGGTTTTACGGACAAATTCAAATTCCAGAAATTATAAAGCTCTCTCCCTAATCTGCTCTCAAATTTCAATCAGAGGAAAGCATTTTTAAATTCTGACCATCATTTTAGCATTTCTACGTCATTTAAGTAACTACAAGTCTAGGAAACGCTGAGTAAACAGACATAAGTAAAGCAATTCAGGAACACTTTATTCATTAATTAGTTTATAAGCTAAGGGCTGTTTCCCTGCTACTACTTTGCAATGTAATTCATCAAACTGAAGAAACTCCCTTCGGCAAGCAGGACTACTGGTGATGTGATTAATAGTACCAGCATCTTTGGAAAACCCTGACAGTGTTTCCTAGAGTACCTTTAAGGGTATATCTAATTGTGCATCTGACAAATATGCTATTACTTAACATTTGTTAACTTTAGGAATGCATCTCTTTGTAAATACTTTAGGTGGTTTTTTTTCAAGACTTGGGCCATTAGCCATTTTATTATTTACTCAAAAATATTCCCAAAAATAATAACATTTGAATTTACATCCCTGTACACCTATATGTGCTTCCATCCATAATTCTCCCCAAACAAGCTGGTGTGATTACATTAATAAGAGATGCTGCCTTTTTCTTCTTTTTTTCCCCTAGAAATTAATGACTGGATAGGTGAAATCCATAAATATCTGGAAATTTTATTCTTATAAATGTTGTGATACCACATCAATCGCTACAGTAACAGCTTTACAAAAGTTACCAGGTTGGAAGTTATTTCCTCTTGCTTTTCAACATCAGCTATGTTTGTTTTTTTCTTTTTCCAAATTATATTTCCAAATATATTTTGACACAATTTACAATTCCAGAGAAAGAAAGGTAAAAAGATCAGTATTTCCCCCAGTGATGTATTCCTTCTACTTACCCAGAATGAATGTGAGCCATATCTTGCTATCAGCTTTTGTGATGAAGGCCTTTCTGTCGACAACAAATACTGCCAAAAGAACACAAGCACCTTAAGCATCAATTAAGTTCAGCGTCTATAAAAGGAAATCCGAACTCTGCAACATTAGTTTTATGTAAAAATCTTGACTAGACCTCAAAAATGCTGAAAGAAACTTCACACAGCAAGTTCATAACTACACATAAAAGCTTTAAACATCACAGATAGACTACTAAGGTGACTGCGTAAATGATCAGGTTTTTAATTTAGGAAATAACTTTTACTGAATAACTTGTCAAAAGGGAATTTCTACATAGCTATCTTACTGGCAAATTTGCTCAAGGAGAAAGTCAGACTTTTAAAGAATACACAACCCTCCATGCTTTCCAGCAGAAATAAGCTGGTCATGCCAGCACTGCAAGCTGCGATAGTCAACACCACCAGACAGACTGTTTTAACAAGAGTTACTTACGCAAACAGCACGTTTCCCCACTTCTTCCCCAAAGGAAGCTGAAGTAGTAAAAAGCCCTTTCCCTTTCCCTCGCTCCCGTTTCTCGGCGATCCCTGCGAGGGTTCTGTCAGCTCTTCTCTCCCCGCGCTGTGACAGGCTGGAGCACGGGCCCGGGCAGAGCGGGAGCACGACCCCGCCGCCGCTGCCCCGGGCAGCGCCAGACACCGCCCGCCCGCCGCCCTTCCTCCTTCCCTCCCGCGGGAGGCACCTTCCCGCCCGCCGGACCCCGATCGCTGCTGCCCGGGGAAAGACGTCCCGACGCTCCCTTCCCCGGCAACAGCCACCCCGTGCCACGGGGCAAGGGTACCGCCACTCGCCGGAAAGAGGGACGGGAAAGCGGCGCTCAGCCCCACCGCACTTCCCTCGGGCGTAAGGGCTGGCTCCCATCCCAGCGGGGGCAGAGGGAGCGGGGAGGGGGCAGGGTTCGGGGTAGGAGCCTCACCTCGGAGCCGGTCTCCGCAGACACGCAGGAGACTCAGGGGGCCGCGGCCCAGCACGTCCCGCTCCCCGTCCGTCGCGGGCCCCTCCCGGTAGG
>VZRX01013877.1:139431-150213 GCA_013398075.1 Notiomystis cincta
GAGAGCGGCTCCCGCGCCCCCCGCTCCGCCCCGCCGCTCACGGACGCGCCGCCCCGGAGCCCGGCGGGGAGGGGGAGGAGGAGGAGGCGGGAGCGGAGCTATTCCCGCTCGCTGCTTCCCTCTCCTTTCTGAGGGATGGCCGCGGTTTTCCCGCCGGCCTGCTGTGCCCCACGCGCTGGTGCGGCCTCGACCTCCGTCACCTCTTGGTGTTTCGCTCAGTTGTCTTTCCCGTTCCCGGGCCGTTCGGCTTTGTAACGTCGTCTGCTTTAAACTTAGTGCACCCCAAAAGTGCCCGGCACCCTTCCCCCTGGCCCAAATTCCCAAAATTCCAACTCCCAGAAGGTAACTTGTCTGTGTTGTTGCTATGTCCTATAGGGCTGCTGCACCACAGAAAACACCCCTGTTCCTTCCTCTGCTCCTTGTTCTGGAGTTCTTTGGTGGGTTTGCCTTTGCAATGCGGTCTCTTCGCTCTTGAGCACCGCGCAGATCCAGCCCAACCCTTGCTTTGTGTTTAGAGGTTAAAAGGCCTCGTTGCACTTAAACTCTGTAAGGCGGACCCTTGAGACATGAGGTGTTTAATGACTTTCCCAGAGCAGTTGTCTTCAGGAGCTCCCAGGAGCAATCCCTGAAGCTCGCACTCTAATTACTCCTCCTGCAAGAGCAGTGGATATACAGCACAACTGTGGAACAAGACCCAGATGCAGCAAAGCTGCTGTTCCTCTTCCTTCTTGTGCCCTCCTACTCAGCACAGAACAGCACTCAGGCAATGGCTTATCCGATTGGGATATATTAATTTAATTACCACTTTTTGATAATGTTGATTAAATATAGCAGAGTATAACCTCTTCAGTAGCTGCAGCCTCTCCAAATGGATCCATTTCACTCTTTCCTCCCTGACCTCTTCTTATTTTTATCTTTCTTGACTGTGCCTATTCCTTGCCTCCCAAGTGCCCCCTCGTTGCTGTCTTCAGGCTTTTCTTTATCCCTCTGCACCCTGCATTTAATGTTTCTGCTCCCAAGTTTTCTATGTTTGAGTTTTCCATTCAACTCTTTACTTTTCCTAGCCTTTCCACTTTTTTCCTCTGACATATGTAGGTTTCTTCTAAAATGTTTACAGCCTCTTTTTCTAATTATTTTTATGTATCCTATGCTGTGAAACACAAGGTTTGAGTCTAATATGGCAAATACTGTACTAAGCATTTTAAAAAATTGTTTAACAGCTATATAACATTGTTAGCACAGGAAAGTAATTTTGGTTCAGATTCAGCTACTGAGGCAATGGAAGTGTAAGAACAGGATGGCTTTTGCTGTCTTTGGTAGTAGTAAGGCTGCTTACACCCCAATAAGGGTGTAAAGATACAAACTGCTACTAAACAGACCAGCCTGTGGCATTGACAGAGGGCTTGTGTCCCCACAAGTTCTCTTGGCCCCACATTTCTTTGCTTGATGAGTGAGAATCACCCTTCTCCCACTAGCTGTTTTGGGGAGGTAACTGCAAAGGACATGTGTTACACTGATCTTGAAAAAGCAGGCAAGGAAGAAATACCATTTTTCACATAAGACAGCCGGTCTCCTGAGTACCCAGGCTCTTCTTCCAACATGAATTATGTGCGGCAGTTTCATATTGCAAGAAACATTTATCTGTGCTTATTACATACTAAATATAAATGAAGGCATAAAAGGAACACCCTTCAAGTGTTTGAAGACTACATACTATTTTCCCCACCTGCTTTTCAGGAGAAAAAGTACCACAATCTGCTCTTTTTCATATTTGATTTTAATTGAGTAGCCTTGTTATAAATTCAGTAACCAAAGGAGTCTGTTGTTGCTGTCTGAGTGATTGAAGGGTACAGGCTCCAGGTAGAGTTTTGTATGTAACCAGCATAGAAAAAGAGCAATACGATACGTTCTGCTGATTTTTAACTCCTGTAATGTATATTTCAATTTTTGCCAAAATCAATAGAGTCATGGTACACTTAGAAACTTGAAGGGTTGATATTATTAGGGTTCATAAAATTGCTGTGGGATGGCTCAGCCGTTGAGATTAACTGGGCCTGCTCCAGCCTGCAGCAGATCAATTACCTTCAGACTGTTTTCTCTTAATAAAACTCTTCAGGCAATTTATTTCAACAGGTACCACCTACAGAACCTGGTTACAAAGGCACCTACTACTAAACAATTCTAAAGGTTTTCAAAGTTACTGCAAGTGTGCAAAACCAGATCACATTCTTAAATGTAAAGGCACCCATATTCAGCAACTATGAATTGTTCTAGAAAACCTCCAACACTACTTCAGAAGAGCTGCAGTAGAGCAGTACAACCCTAAAAATAAAATGACATTTGTTTCGATCTATAAGCTGCAAGTAGTAAGAAATAAAGCTTGGGTTTATATCACCACAGGAATTGCTTTTTTTTTTTTGAGCAGTGGTGTGTTTAATATCCAGCATCACGTTTCAGACAGTGTAGCTCATTACTAATCCTGCACATCATAGCGAGAGGAGCGATTCCAATAAATCAGCACATATCTTTCTGTTTATAACAAAAAAGGAAGGGAAGGAAAGAAATATGTCTCTGGTAATAAATTTGATTTTTCTCAACTCTCAAGGGTGCTGAAGGATATATACAAGTACATAGGAGAGACATTATCTTAATCAGATTTTCCTAACTTCTTTTGTCCAGGGAAAGCAAAATCTCTAAGATATTCCTCCGCGGTTTTCTGTTATCCCAGGACATGGCACATTCCGAAACATGAAATTTCTGTTTCTCCTAGGTCTTCTCTATCTCTTTGCTCACACATTTTCTATGATCACTGGACTGTCTCTTCATATTTCCAAATCACTCTGACAGATATCAGCAATCTCAGCTGGATGGTGGTTGTGACACACTGTCAATGGAAATAATTCACAGTCCTCAGGAATAAACCCCTGCTAGTGAAGCACATTGGCCTTGGCAGTTCCTGTATATTCTCTAACAATATTCATTCCTCAGGGTGCTGGACGGGCACACCTCATTACCAAACAGTCCAGAGCTTGCCTTCCTCTCCCCCACTCATTCTCATCTTCTGTATTGTTTATTGACACCAGTTCTCTCTTTTTCTCTTGCCTGTAGTGAGATCTTCACTTTCCGGTTTATCACCAATACCAACCCCTTCTCTCTTCAGTCATCTTCAAGGTGAATCTGAGTAAGGGTGCCTGTAGAGATTCCTTTTTTCAGTCTGTAATGATGTTTCTTGTACTGCTCTGCTTTGTTCCAGTGGCACTGCCTCAGAGCATATTCTGCAGATTTTGTGACAAGGCTGCCGTTTCCACCTACCACAGGGCTTTGCTTCTGTGAAGTTTGTGTTGATCCCCCACACTTTCACACCTTCAGCAGCAGACTTAATAATAGCAGGGCTGCATTGTAGCAAGTTAAGGAACTTCAGGCTCCCGTTCCTTGGTTCGTTTAATCCAAGGTTAGCATGCAATGAAGGCATGTTCTAGAAAGTGTGTCTCTTCAGAAAACAATTGTGTGACTGCTGCATGGTTAGATGTACTCAACCTAGCATTAAACGAGCCATTTTGAGTGCTGACAGCAAGAGAGCTGCAGCAATGTGGAGCTCAGAGCCTCAGGTAACTAACCAGGACATTGGAATGTTTTGAGCTCCACGCCATATGGCCATATCTGACTTAACTCATTATTTATACTACTTGAGCTTCAGTCACAGAGCAGACAAATTCTTACTTACAGAGAGATCTTTGTGAAAGCAGAAATAGTTGGGACCTCTTCTTGTGAAGACCAGGGTGAATATAAGTGCAGAAGGCAAAGGAGTCTTGTAAGGCAGAAGTAAAGACACAGGAGTGCCCTTGGAGTTTGTGCATAGAGGAATTTGCCAAGGGAAAACAAAACCAGCAAAATGCAGTGGCAAACTATGTACCTTGTGTGTACCTTGTCCTATTTAACAGCTTTGTGGAACCAATTCACTTTCTGCAGGATACAAATATTCCCCCTTGAGCTAACCCCTTTAAACATACACTACCTGTACCCTGAGGAGGGGAAGGTATGCTCCTGGTAGGTCAGCAATCGTATCTCTACTGGCACGTCTGCTCATTTGTATCTTCTCTCACTTCTAAAGTTGCAGTTGCATTTTAACTTTTACATATATGAAAAGCTATGTAGAACTGAATTACCTCTGTCTCTATGGATAACTGCTCATACAAGCAAAACCTTGTTTCTACTAGAAACAAATAGGAATAATTTACCTACCCTGGCAACAACAACAACAAAAAATAAACAAAAAAAGTCACATCTTTTGAATGAGAGGTCCTGAAAGCCCTTCTATCTTTGACACTGAAATTACTTCCTCTGTTTTTATAATGTTGATTATGAATCTCAAACTTCCTGCTGCCAGAATAACACTGAAGAACATTAGTGACTCAGAAAACCTAATTAGTCTCCACCAGAGTTTTTCTTATTTCTTTGCTTTCAGTTTCCAGTACCATATATTCATGCTACCTTAAGTGCTTCCCTGCAGCTCTTACAAAATAGTTTAAAAAAAAAAAAAGGAACACTAAATACTATGACTTCAGGAAAGAAATTTAAGCTACACTGGGAAGCTTTTAGGTAGTTCTAACATATTTCCAGTTACCCTTCTTTCCTTGCTGCAGACAGATGAAAGCAGTTCATTCATTGGCCCTATTGAGCAGCTGACTGGAGAGATCTGGCAATGCCCCTTCCTAGGGCATGGAGTGTGATCATCTCCTCCCAACCGAGGCCTGGAATGTTTCTGTAATTCTTCACTGTTCTGAGGACTTTTAACTCCTCTGCGTGACATAATCTCCTTACAGATTTCAAAATGAAGATCTCTTGCTGTACACGCCACGTTCTCATTGCATGGTATTTGGCCACTGTGGGTAGTCATGCTAATTTGGCATAGATGCCATGATTCACAGCCACAGCAACTGCATCTCATTATGCTTCTATTTGGAGGAGCAAATTATAGAGTAAGTTATCCGAGGACCACAGGACTCAATATTTACAAGCAGAAGTGATGGATCCGGCTTCCCCTAACCTGATTTACTAGCCACGGTGGTTTTACTTAATTTTTTATGGAGTCAGTGTTTATCTGCCGTGTCTCTAAGTAGCAGCTGCCAAAAGATGCATCAGAGAACACGGAGGAAACAGCTTGCAGCGACAAGCAGAAGCTAAGTGATAACAACAGAACAGGACCATATGAACACGGGCTGAGCTACTACTATATTTCATGGCAGATGCTCCCTGTGTGAGATTGAGTATATAGACACCACTTATGGTGGAAATACAGGAAGGGCAGCAGTGGACTTAGAACAGAAACAGGAAAAAAAGCAGTGATCTGGAAGAGCTCACAGAATAGCTTTTCAGTGAACAACTGGCAGAACAGCCAGATGTGAAAAATGGTAGAGGTCTTGAAATATGCTGCCATATAGCAGCCAGTATATCTGCTTTGCTGGAGATTTACTGGCAAATCTGTTTTGGCAAGAGAAGCTTGTGGACCACTGTGAAATACAAACAGCTGTATCAGAAATGGCAGCAGGGTCTAAGCTTGCCTGCTCAGATGTTAACAAGTTTATTTCTGTTTCACACTTTGCTTAACCTGATTTTCATTTCGGTGGGGATTCCAGAATGTGCTTTGCTGTCCTTGTTAATGAGGGTAGAGAAGAGGCACATTAAGACAGTGATAGAAAATACCTCTGGCAAACTAAGCAACATGGCAGACAAGACTGAAGGCAAGATAATCCTACACATCAAACACCCCTTAAATGACAAACAAAGTCGTGGCTTGGCAATGCTTTGCTTCCTGTATATGACTGAGAAAGGGTGAATTCTTTATGACAAACTGAAAAGACTAACACAGTCACCTTGAGGGCTGCAGGGCATCCTTTCTTGGTAAATCTGGTCTTTTTGCTAAATATCTTATAACAAGGAGGAAAAAAAGATACTGAGGCTACAACCCCTTTAATTTATACCCATACAAAAATTAAAATATGCAAATTTTACACTGAAGTGTTGAAAATGGTACATGGAGTCCCTGTTGGTGACTAAAAAAAAGTAGTTGCATCTTCTCATCTCCTTCCTCACCTTTTCAACCTTTTGACAATTTGTCTCAGAGCATGATCCTAAATACTTCATTATACATTCTTAAACTTCCTCAAGAATAGCACCCAACTCAGGCTTTAAAGGCTATGTTCACAAAACGTTAAGATGTGCCACAGTGAGAAGCAACTTGATGGAATTCATCCCTCTTTTTCAATTTTTTCATGTGGAAATTTGTAGTGATCTTGCCTTTCCACTCTCTGTAAGTCCGACCTCTCCTTGCTTTTTGACATCATTTCTCTAGTCTCCTGACCTCCTGTGAAACAAACAGTGCTCTTTTCCGGTTGGAATAGGGCACTTGTCTCCGTCTGATCAGCTGTGCTCGCAAAAAGGCACGCGAACAGCCCAGTTTGAAGCTTATTTTTGAGGTCACAGTGCCCTCTACTGTCCAAGGCATCCTCTTTGCTGCTGCATCGTCATAATTAAAAACAGCAGCATGTGAAATAACACACTCATTTGTGTTTCAATATACTCTTTCATCTAGACTAGTAGGCCAAGTCTGGGGCTGTTTGATTGATTGAAAAGAAAACAGATTGGCCGGCCCATTGTCATTTCTTGCTGACTCTAATGCTGCTTTGTCAGAGTTGCTGATAATTGCACCACTGATCTATGCAGAGCTTGAATCACACCTGACTTGTAAATGTTGAGTAAGTCTACATAAGGAAGTACTTGGACATGCATGCAAAGTAAGAAGAATCAGGCCTGTGTTTCAAGTACAAATTGTAAATACCTCTGCCACAGATTTGTATTGCCCCAGGTGATCATTCCAGCTCTGCAGATACAAATTACCTGCTACACACAGAGGTGTTCTTTACAAACTCCTCTTCCATTTGTGTTTGCCTTCACTCTCTCTCTCCATGAGTGGTGTGTGGCACTGTAGGTAGTCTCACTTCCCTGGGAGTGTCGCCTGGAGCACTGGAGACTGTTCTGTGAGAGAGCTTGGGACCACCCCTGCCCTCACACCAAGCATTGCTCACAAGTAAACACAGACCCTTGGTGACACTCCCTCTCTCACCCCAAAAGCCCCGTTTATGTTTACACAAGGCATGGACTGCTTGGCCCACTCCTTAGAAAGTCCTACTTACTTTTGATGTTACCAAAACCAGTTCAAATCAAAAGAAGTTTCTATAGGCAACAAAAATCTTTAGCCTCATCCACTTCTCAAGCAGCATGAGGCAAGTAACACTGAAGAGATTGTGTGAAGGGAGGGAAAAAAACTCCTTCTAAAATACACTGTTTGTGTATTTCTTTTTAGCTTGACAGAAGCACTCATTATGCTCAAACAGCAGCAGCTGACTTATTGTTTCACAAGGCAGGTGCAACCACTCCAGTTCCTCAATGTGCTACAACTTGTTTCCCAGTAGGGGATCTTGTGGCATGATTCCTCATGTAGGAGTTCAGAGGATTTCCCTTCCGGAGAGATTACATTCATGATATATATCAAGGTATATATTGATGATGGACTGTAGCCTGAATATAGGATGGCATTCATTTGCTCCTGCTAGCCCCACAGCAAAATGAGGAGAATTCACTAAACAATGCACTTTCAAGTGTGCACATACAAGTGCATGTGTTTGCATGCATGTATATATAAAAAGCATTTATAAAATACTAAAAATCAAACAGCACTGCTGGGTAAGGAAAGCATATTTCACAAGACAGACCTGTCTTTAGCCATTCCTCTCATGCAGCTGTCATGTCATAAAGTCACAGAGAATTTCACTGAGTGGAGCTGTGGTTCCAGAATGAGCCCCAGGACTGCACTGCAAGGAAATTGTGGCCCACTGGTAATCCTGGGTTTTGCTGAAGAAATACTTCATGGAAAGGATGCTTTTAAAATTGCCATTTAATGGAAAGAGAAAAGGATATCAAAGAGCAGAATGCAGAATGACTGTCAGAAAAATGTGATAAATTTTGAAAAGCTATTTTCTCTTGAGAGAAATCTTTCCTATCTGTTGAGGTGGTGCTTGGGAAAATTCTATCTGCCTTTCAAACAGAAAGAGCTTCAATGCTCACTAACAACTCACGAAATGCCTGTACCACATTTAAAGTAGTTTCATGTTAGCACACCATATAAAGAATTCCATTTTGCAGGCAGCATGGAACCTCCACATTTCAGCTGTCATTACAAGCCCTATTGCCAGCATTATTAGAAAAAACTGCAGAAGAAAGAATACAAAATAGATTATGACAGTCTTACTTTGCAGTCATCTATTAGCTTTAGTTAGTACTGGGGAGATCTCAGTTAAAGGAATGTGTTGGATAGTGAACACTGCACTTCAGGAAAGATGTAGACCCACTGAAAGATGGAATTTTCCTAATCTCCTTTATCCCTTACTGTCATTCTTATTTTACATCAGCCATGGTAGTTGCAAAACAGACTTCCCCCTCCACCAAGCACATACACACAGCAGAAAACACCCTTGAAGTCTACACAAGGAAGATGTAAAGAGTAGCCTGGAGAACAGTAATTAGAGGAATGTAAGTTTTCAAATAGGCAAAAGGTTGCTACATGAAGTGTCAGAAGCACTGGATGAGGAGTGAAAGGCTAACATTTCAGTCTGGGTCAGGTTAGATATTAGGGCCTGTGGATAGTTAAGCATCAGAATCTTTAAAGAACTTGTGGAGTCTCCATTGTTGGGGCCTACAAATAAGATAAACATCTTCCAGAGGTGGTTTAATTATAAACTGATTTTGTCTTGAGTCAAGGAGATGGTCTCTGAAGACCCCTTCCTGCCCTACCTATTATTATTATATACTGACTAATCCCTCAATGAGTATTTATGAAAAAAAATTCATCCCAAGTATCCCCTGACCCAGCTTTGAGCTGGAGACAACCCAGCTCCTAATATACCAAGGAAAATGCTACTTTTACCCTGAGATGCCATGCTGCTTATCATAAAGGCTTTATGTAACTTGGAGATTATCAGTCTTCAACAGTGAAATACATTGGCAACACCTTCAAATTTTGCCAATACCTGAAAAAGAAGAAGAAAAAAAAAAAACAAACAAGAAAAGAGAAAGAACTCTGAAAGCAGAAGAGCAAGGACAAACCTGTAATATTTGCTTGGGCCTTTCTTTGGAGGTGGGAGAGCAGAAGCAGAAAAGAAGAAGGAAGAGGTAACACTGAGTTTGCAGTTGAAAACTAGCCCAGGTCTTAGAGGCACACAAATTTCACTAATGGGGCTGCCACAGAGATCTACTTTGTGGTTGGTACACTGGATGGTCTAAAATGAGGTGATAACAAGGAAGGAAGAGAGCTGTGACAATAATTGATTAGTAGCATTGAGAATAGAGGCTATGTATATGGAATGAGAATTAAGAGGAGTAGGCAGTAAATGAGGAAGAAAATGAAAAGTCAGAGGACAAAGAAGGAAAAAGGAAAGAAAAGTTGTATTAGAAAATAACCTTAAATGTGCAAGTGTAACAGAGGCCTAACTCCAACAAAGATTCTGTGTTTTTCAGTGTTTCATATGTTTTTAAAGGAGTGCTATGGGTAGGAAAAAAAATCTACGTGAATCTTGGCTCTGGAACCTGGATCCCCTGACCTGCTGCTTATAGTAAATCAGAGACCCCAAAACCTCACACTCTCAAGGACATGTAAAAGCTCAGTCAGCCACAGTTAAATTTCTCATGTAATTCAAGAGACAGAGAAGGTATCCTTGTATGTACCTTTTCTACCCCAGGATACAGCAAGTGTTGCTTTCTCATGGAATCATATCCACGGTATTACCCACGTTCATGAGTCTGTCTCTTTTGTGATGGATTTTTGCTGCTGTCTTCTTTTGAATTGACTTGAGGTTTCTTCCTCCTCAGGATTTCCACAAATAAGTCTCAAAGGTCTTGTGAAGAGCCTGTTTCTGGTCCTCCCTCCTCGTTGTCACTACTACCTGAATTAGAATCATAGAATGATAGAAAGGAAGGGCCCCATCAGAATCATTGAGTCCAAGTCCTGGCCCTGCACAGGACACCCCAAGAGTCACACTGTTGGCCTGAAAGCATTGTCCAAACACTTTTTGAAATCAGACAAGGCTTGGTGCTGTGACCACTGCCCTGGGGAGCCTGTTCCAGTGCCCAACCACCCTCTGGTATTTTCCTGATATCCAGTCTAAATCTCCCCTGACTCAGCTTTATGATGTTTCCTCAATTCCTGTCACTGGTCCTGAGAGTGAGATCAGTGTCTGCCCCTCCTCCTCCCCTCAGGAGGAAGTCGTAGAGTGCAGTGAGGTCTCCCCTCAGTTTCCTTCAGGCTGAACAGACCAAGTGATCTCAGCAGCTCTTCATACGGCTTCCCCTCAAGGCCCTTCACCACCCTCGTTGCTCTCCTTTGGATGCTTTTGTCGTGGTTTGACATTGGCCCAGTGCCAGGCACCCACGAGAGTCTTTTTTACTCACCCTCCACTGCCACTGCTGGGTAGAGGAGGGAAAAGGGAAAAAAAAAAATTAACGAATGTTTCATATGAGTGAGATAAGGACTGGGAGAAACACTTCAAGGGCAAAGCAGGCTCAACTTAAGTTGTAAACTGAATTTATTACTAATGCAATCGAAGAGGATAATGAGAAGTAAAATAAGCCCTTAGAACACCTTCTTCCCCTCAGCCCCTCCCTCCTTCCCACTGACAGCACAGGCAGATGGGGCAGGGGGGTTTGGTCAGTTCATCACTGAGATTTTCT
>VZRX01013879.1:0-61064 GCA_013398075.1 Notiomystis cincta
ATGTTCCAGCCCGTGTTCCAGCCTGTTCCAGCCCAAGCAGACCGCAGCACGGCCACCAGCTCAGGACTCGCTGTAGTTAGAAACCAGGGGGAAAAGAAACGCACAGAGATTTTGCCCTATGTTTTGAGAAAATAAATGCATTTCCAGCATTTGACTAGAATCAAAACACTAGCTGAACAATTCCAATGGTACTGTGTATCTTTATGAAACGCTACATCACACATACCTAACACACCTGGGAAAGCTGCTGCCAGGACTGATTTTCACTGAAAAAGTAGCAAAAAGACCATGTTGGGGGAAAAAAAATCTCACAAATTGCTATTTACTTTTCACCAAATAAGGATACAGCCCATTGACAGAAAGAACAGGTTTTGCAGAGATACGGTGTAGCTACAAACAATATGAATTCAAATGATTCAAATGTCTCGCTCCACATCCTTGGGTCATAGTGCAGACTTGTACAATTAATTCTTTTTCATCCACAGAAATGAGAAATCAGTAAAGCCACAGGAATCTGGTTGAGTTTGTGAGGATGACTGTCATAGATCATGATGAAGATTCAAAAAATAGGCTGGATGCTGTTCTTGTTTTAACATGCATTGCACTGCTCTGGATCTAGCACACGTTAGTCTTCAGAAATTACAAGTTCATGAAATCAGAAGTCAAATTTGGGCAAATGTAAAACCACTGCCTGTTCTATAAATAGATCTGTTAAATGTAAACATGGCATTGCCTGTGGGCATTGGGACAGTTGTTCACATAACAGAATTTCTGAGCAATTGTCTGGTGCGTGTGTGCTCACATACACCAGAGGCAGCTGCTTTCTGAAGTTCTGCTCGGTTTTGATCATCAGCTGAAACAGGAGAAACAGCAAGCATCTATTTAAAGATCAGCAGTTTCCATCAAATCATTAATTGACCAGGAACAGACCCAGGCTTATACAGCTAAAAGCTTCTAAGTGTGTTCCCCAGCTATATCCTCAGTGTAGCAAATACTACTTCCAACAAATCTTGTTTGGCTTCCATCATCCTTAGACCATCACAGCTATTGCAACTCTATGACAGGCATGAAATGTCTTGTTCAGTGTTTCAAGTAATTTACTTTTCATTCCCAGTGTTAATGCATAATGTAAAGCATAACAACACAAAATTCAGATATTGTCGTTTGCCTTTTAGTCAAGTTGCTTTTATAGCACCTTCAGTTTAGAGTCTCATTTCAAACAAAATATTCTTCAGATTTTAAAATTCAAATGAAATGGTAGTAGAACACAACAGTGTTTAAAAATTACAATGGACTACTGCAGGATTGGAAAGAGGATTTAATAATGTAACAAAGGCAAAAGGAGAAATAAGTAATAAAGCATTTTTTGCCTACATGATTTTTCAGAAGATCCAGAGAACACCAAACTGATTATAACATATTTTTTTACTGGAGAGAAAGGACAAGTTAAAAATTAGGGAGGAAAAGAATGATAATTCAAAATGGTTGATATTATAACTACTAGCTCTTTTACAGATAAGACTATGAAAACTAAAATTTCAACCTTCTAAAAGAGCTAATTTGCCTATGGAGATTATTCATATCAATTCACAACAATTTTAACACATTTTGTTAGCGCTGATCACATAATTTCACTAAAAGCTACCAGCAATAGTATTAAAATATTTACATTACAGTTCATCAGGCTTAGCTCAACAGCTCCTATTTGTGATGTGAGACATCTATGAAAAAGGAATTAGCACATTTTGAAATGCTTGGTAAATCTGCTTTAACATTATTGAAACTTCCATACACCTAAGACTGCACTTAGAAGATTCCATTGTAAATGACCCATAATGGAATACAGTAATGGATTTGGAATGAATAGCATTAAAGTAATACAGAAAAGAAGCATGATCTTGCATATTTTGTCAATTGTCCCTTGTTTTTTCAACCTTAAACAAAGTGTTGTTTTCTGGAAATGGCCCATTTATGACACTGTTGGGGCAGACCAAAGCACACATGTACTTGGCTAGAAATAGCCTGCTTGTAAGGTGAGCAGCTGGCTAGCAAATATAGAGAGATACCTGGTTTCTGAAAAGGAAATTCAAAATGCAGGAGAAGGAACTAAGCTGTATTGGTCAATCATTTTGCCTTATGCCATCTCTCCCACTCAAATTTCCCCAAACACAGGGGGAAGAGAAATATGGACTGTTCAGTGCAATTTCCTGAGTTTGGTGTGAAGAAACAGGGCCTTTCACTACACAGCTATGCACTGTGGTGGTTTGACTCTGGCTGGATGCCAGGTGCTCACCAAAGCCACATGTTTGAACAGGACAGAAAATACAACAGAAGGCTCATGAGTTAAGGACAGGCAGAGATCACCCACTGATTACTGTCATGGGCAAAACAGACTCAGTTTGCAGATATTAATTGAATTTATTACAAACCCAAATCAGAGCAGGATAGTAAGAAATAAACCAAATGATAAAAACACCTTCCCCCCCACCCTTCCCTCTTTCCTGGGCTCCACCACCTCCCCCCCAGGAGCACAGACAGACAGGGAACAGGGCTTGCAGTCAGTTCATCACCTGTTGTCTCTGCCACTGCTCTGGGAGATGAGTTCTTCCCCTGCTCCAGTGTGAGTCCTTCCCATGGGCTACAGCTCTCCATGAACTGCTCCAGAGTGGGTCCCTTTGCACAGGGTTCCTTCAGGACCAAGCTGCTCCAGTGTGGGTCCCCCACGGGGTCACAAGTCCATCCAGCAAGCCCTCCCTAACATGGGCTTCTCTCTCCACAGGTCTGCAGGTCCCTGTCAGGAGCCTGTTCCCACGGGTTCACAGACTTCCTCTGGGCATCCACCTGCTGCAGGTGGATCTCTGCTCCCCACTCACCCCCGGGGGCTGCAGGGACACGGCTGCCTCACCGTGGTCTTCACCACGGGCTGCGGGTTGAGCTCTGCTCCGGTGCCTGGAGCACCTCCTGCCCCTCCCTCTGCACTGGCCTTGGTCTCTGCAGAGTTGTTCTCACACATTCTCACTCCTCTCTTCCTGGCCACAGTTACATCTGTGCAATAACTTTTCTCCTTCTTAAACATGTTATCTCAGAGGCTTTACTGCCATCTCTGATGAGCTCAGCCTTGGCCAGCACTGGGTCCATCCTGGAGCCAGCTGGCATTGGCTCTGTTGGACCTTCTCCACCCCTGCAGTCCCCTCCACTACCAAAACCTGGCCACACAAACCCAATACACACTGATATGGTACTCTCATACTTCTCATAACCTGAAAATAAACCTGGTAAAGAAACTTTCTGCACTAGTACTCCAAACAGATCTGGGAGAAACAGGTGTGATGGGCCTTTAAACTGGTAACAATGTTAAAGTTCCAGAGAATATAAACTGACTTAAATAAAGTAGCACTTTAATCTCTGCTAAAATATGAAACATTCTGTATCAAGGATTCAGAAAAACAATTGCATGTATAAAGGTAACATGAAAATAGAATGCTCAAAACCCAGAGGAGAGGGAAAAATCACCTGCAAGCAAATTTACAGGGTCAATGTTGTTTTTTTTTACTCCCCACTGAAGTGCAGGGAAGAATCCAAGATTAACAGCCAACTTGTGTCAAAGGTTAGTGATGCTTAATGGCCAGTATTGTTTCACTATTTAAGGGAAAAGTATTTAATTTAAAGGAAAAGTGTTTAATATGCAAGTTTACCTACTACTCTGGTTTTAGTTTGGCACACTGACCAGTGGTGTGTTGTTGGGTTGGGTTGTTTCCAAAAGGTTTCTCTGAAACAGCTAGTCATAGTGCTGATCATTAAAATTATTTTTCCACCTAGAGCATACATCAGAGAAAGGAAACAATTTTGAGGGAAATATGATGTTACAGAAGACAGCATAGAAGTCCTTTTTTTATATCCCAGTAAAATAAAATAAAAATTAAATATTGAAAAGCATTTCCTCAGCACAAATGGCAATTTTTCCAATCTTTTATCTTCCAATTCAAATCACATTGTAATGCCTATTAGAATTTTAAATATATTCCTGCTGCAAGTGATCAGAGATGCAATTCAAATACTATTTGTATTTTAAGGCAATCATAATCAACTCCTACTACCGTCTGCTATTTTCTCAAATGTGAAGTGCAAAATTCTCAGGCCAAAACTCATTAGTGTGATAATTAATTTCTCTACAGTGAAGAACACAGCTCATAACCATTACTGAAGCAAAACTTTTACTGGAATCTAAGCTTTTTTTTTTTTTTAGTTAGTGCAACATTATTAGTGAAAGGAGGTAACTACACAGTTCTCCATTCCCACTGAAGTTCAGTAATCTCTATGAAATTTAGAATAGGCCAGATGAAAACTGTTTGAGAAAATAATTTTCCAGTGACATTTGCCTCCTTTCTGAGAGTATAAACATGCTGTTTGAAGGGAAGTGAAACTGGACAGTATCCATTTAATCAACAGTCTGACAACATGTCCATTATAAAACCTGACACCCCTGCCTCACAGCAAGGAAGACAGTCATATAAAAAGTGAAATAAACTTTATCAAATTATTTCAACATTTCAAGGGTTTGTACTTAGATAAGTTTATTTTCTTAGAGATAAAATAGTTACATCTACAAATGTACATTGTTTTGTAAACCATTAAGCCCTTATGGCTGTTTGAAAGTTAGAATCATACACAAAACAATTCAAGAAAACTTAGGAACCTGAAAAGCTTTCTTCACTTGTTGCCTTCAAAGTGATTCAGTTCATTCTGCACTTGTGAGATAATGGGCAATTGATACTGAAAATGGAATGTATCCCTGTATAATCAGGCAAACAGATTTTCTTACTATTTTATGAAATCCCTTGATGTTAATTCACAGTCTTTAATAAATGACAGGGGCTAGCAATCGTTGATGTTGATTGTCTCAGCTAAAGTTTAATTACTAAATGTGCTACAAAAAAAAAAGACTCCAAGAGGTCCTTTCCAAGCCCATTCATGTGAAATAGGAGCCAGCACTGCCAGTCAAAGGGCAACAGAGTATCACTAAACTATTAAAGTATCTATTAAAATAATATTCTTCCAGCTCAGTGTTTCATAGTACATTTTAAACCTGCCACACTGTGCCTGGAAATATCCTCTGCACCACAAATTCACGTATTTACACACACCAAAAAAAAAGTCACCTCCCAGCATTTAAAAAAACCACATTCCACTGTGTTTTGGAGGCTGAATAAATGTATTTATATCTGAATTGAGACTTGCTCCACAAGTGTATTTTTACAACAGTATGATGCCAGTAGATTTGCTATCCTATATTAACATGTAGTAAGAAATAGGAGGCAAAATGAGAAGAAAAATGCCATCGTTTGCTGTTTCTCATGTTCATTGTGTCAGTGTAAAACATTTCAGTCTCATTCAAAGATCTAAGAGTTTCAGGTAAGTGCTTTGGCTTGTTTTAAGTTCAGGGAAATGTCAGGGCAGGGTCTAATCATGGGTCTTTCTTTGTGTAGCTCTCATGGTGAGCCTCTTTCCTTCCTGCTCTATTTCAAACTGGTGTGAAACACTGCTCGTAGGGAAGCAGGTGAAGAGGGACCCCTCACTGTCTTTGCACAAACCCAAAACTTACACAGTTCAGCTAAATTCTAGTGTGATCCAGACTGGAGCTTAATCTCTAGCTTAAACTCAAAATAGAAAATCTTCCTAGACAAACTGAACCTCAGAAGCAAAGACGTTTTCCTATCCTTTTGACTTATTTTTGAAAACAGTGCCCAGAATAGTAATCTGGATTTTTAAAAAAATTATGTTTTTAGAAAGATACAATGGTTTTTCACTTTATTAGGCCTCTTCTATCCAAAAAAGAAAACCAGCTACGTACCATTTTTGACTATTTCTTAGGGTAAAAATAAAATACAATATCATAGTGCATTCAAAAGTGTTGCTTGTTGCTGTCAGCAGTAGTTTAACTATTTGCCAGCTCCATTGCCAGACCACCAGAGGGAGTCGAAAGCTACACATAACTTCGGAAAGTTTCTAAACCTGTAGGTAGCTTTAAACACTGACAGAAAATACTCAGTGTTGTAAGTACTATGACAAATGGCTAAGAAAGTTGCTGAGGACAATGAATAACATTAGCAACATCAGCAGCTCATTACGACCCAGAGGAAAGAAAAACATTGGTAACAAAGGAGTGCTCAACAACTGTTTTTGTTCCGTGTTTAGAAAGAATGAAAAATCATGCATTTAAATTAGATTTTTCAATTATGTTAATAGCTAGAGAAAAGCCTTTAAA
Organism: Notiomystis cincta; assembly: GCA_013398075.1. NCBI lineage: Eukaryota > Metazoa > Chordata > Aves > Passeriformes > Notiomystidae > Notiomystis > Notiomystis cincta. Next base: position 6,266 of record VZRX01013879.1, read on the forward strand.
AAGTCAGCAGATCCAGAATTAGTACAAAGTAGTCTCAAACAGAGAGTGGGTCCCTTGGGTCTCTTCGTGTGCCTTTGAACAGGTCATGGAACAGCAGGGGCAAGCTGAGGACACTCAGGGCTCGTGCCTGTGGAGAGAACAGAGTCTGCCCAGCCTGATGCAAGCCTAAGAGAAAATTTGCATATGAAGCTACATTATCATGTTCCAAAAGCAAAGTCCTTAGCAGAGAGGGGAGAAGGATCCTTTCTAGGATCAGCTGGGGAAAATTCCAAGAGATCCATGCTCCTACTGGTCAGAAACACTATGAAGTGGACCCAGTAACATGAGTGTGAGCTGCTATTTCTGCATGGCAAATATGAGTTCAGAGACCTGACTACTCAGCAGTTTCTGCCATAACAAAGGGCAGAATAAAAAAAAAATACTTGCCTTATGTTCTGGAAATTAAATATAATGTAAAGAAAACATTTAAAAAGCAGAGTAATACAGAAAAAAAATGAATCAACAAAAAGTCGAGACCTGCTCCTTTCTATGAAAAGCTCAACTTGGTATTTCCAGAGACGATTATGACTGAAACAGTTCATTTAAAAAACATGATCAAAGAAGTCTCCAAAAGGTCTAGCATTTGTCTGAAACCACAGAATATAATTTCCAGTCTGCTTCACTGCCCTGGAGATCATTCTGTCTATCAGCACAGACAAGGTAAGAACAGTATCATGCATTTTTTAGCTGCTTGATAGAAACTCAAGTAGAAAACAATGTTAATGTGGCTACAGCTGGTTAGGAATGGATGTGAACTATCCTCCTGTGGACTTCACAAGGATGATTCACAAACAAAGCTTCTGGGGACTTGCAGTTTCCAGCCTCTAACTGCTCCTTCTGGATGCAGGTACAGGTTCCTGAAAATCTGAAGGTCCACATCTTCAGGACAAAGCTGATTTCTCCTACCTGCTGCTGACCTAACTCTACTTCAAAGTGTAAAAGATAAGTCAACCAGCCAGATCTGGCACCTTGTTCAGAGCATATTTAGATCCAAGTTTGCAGGTGCTACTTGAGCTCATACCTTTTGGTTTGCACTCATTGCCCCTGCCCAAAATGTTTTATTATTTAGTTATTTTTAAAACTGTTCTTTTTGTACATTTAACACAATTCAGTTTGTCAGTTAAGTGATCTCAAGAGTAAGGTACCTATTTATTGACCAGTGCAATTTAAGCTGGGTATTTCCATGCTGATAAAGGAAAGTGTTTATTGCACAGCATTTCTTCATACTTTATTTCCTCTGTATACTGGTCATTTGACTCTACAGGGTTTTTTTTTGGCAGAAATACTCATGTATTACCTTTCAGGACAAGCAGAAAGGCTATAGAAATCAAAGAGATAAGTAAGTTAACATAAATAGAATGGCCAGGAAAGTAACAGAACTAAGTATACAATATGGGGAGTAAAAATATATAATAGTAATTAAAACAAACAGCATGCACACCCCCCCTGAAAAACCCAAACAAAACCTGCATAAGATACTTAATCCAATGTATACTAGAAAAATGTAGGATTCTTTAGGTATGATGATAGCATTATACCATAGGACATTACCATGTACAGGCATATTCACACATTTTCCTCCAAACCCAAGCTCCTGACAGTGCTGGAGATCAGCAATAGCTCAAATACTGTCAGTCTGTCTTAGAGACTTGTTTAGATACTTCTCCCTACTGCCAGAGGAGTTATGCATAATGCAACAGCCAATAAACTCCCTGCTTATTACCAATAAAACTGCCTTCACCCAAGTATCATCTGCCTAGCATTCACATATTTGGGGTTCTTTTTAACATTTCCTGTGAGAAGAGCTCCCAGCACACACAACTTCAAGAGTCAGAAGAACAATGGCCATGCAGACCACCAGCTACCACAGGGAACACCCAAGCTATTGCTCTGCACTGTGCACAGCTCTGCCAAGAGCTTCTCCGACTGAGAATCTGAGGCTGAGCTGTGAACAACAACATGATGTACTTCTCCAGATTGCTTTGCATTAACTTTGAAGCCACCACAGTGGTTAACCACACAATTCAGGGCAACAAAAACAACAACAACAATCTCTTCCTATTTTGAGCACCATAGCCTGACGAAGAAAACAGGCTGCTGAGGATCAAAACCTTCGTTACAGTTATCATTCCAGCACAGCAGAAGACTTTGATTTGCCAAATGTTGATCATACCCTGGTGGTTAGCAAGACTTGCAAATAAGGAGAAGTGCCTCCAAGACAGAAGCCCAACAACAGATTTTCCTAAAACCCGTGGCTCTGGCAGGACTGGCCAACAGGCTGGGCTTATCATCCTTCAAATACGCATGTTAGGCTTTAACAGCTCTAGAGACAGGAGCATTCACCCAACATCTGGTTCCACTAATCTTTCACAAGTCCTGAGCTGTCTTCTAGAACACAACTTTCCTGGATTTTTTCCACCACTGTATTCACAAAATTATCCTTTCTTCTAGTAGTTTTCCCATCATATTCGGAATCATCCTCTGGACTCACTCCAACAATCCTCATTCATTTTCTGAATATTGGTCAAAATAAACCAATTCAATTACTTCTCTTGCTTTTTGATATCCCAAGGTTTTGCACTTGTTGGCATGACAAAGAACTTCAGAGAGGTGCATATTTGTCAGAAAGCAAATTCCAGTCATCTGTTGATAATTGGCATTAAGGAAATAAGGAAATCAATGTCCACAATGCTGTATTTGCCATTTGAAAATTGCACTGTTTCCAAGAGGGAAAGTTGTCAGGTTCATCTGTGTGGAGGATTTTAATTCAAAAATATTTTAATTGAATGTAGAGATCATTGCTCCTTCAAAAGAAATGGTGTGCAACCAGAATGTCCTGTAAATTATAGTGAGGCAAAGCACTCAGCTTTCCCTTCTTCCCATTTCTTTCCCTCTCCCCACTCCCTGCCCACACTGACACAAGAAATAGAACGCCCTGTTCCTCTCACTGCAAATTAACACAGCCTGCTCCTTTATAACCAGCTGTCAGAATCTGTCACCAATTCATTTTTTGCCTTTACAGCTTCAAAGGTAAAGGTAGAAATTAGGGATGATTTCTTCTGCTGGGATTCCAGCGAAAGTTTTTATCTGGCAAGAAACAATTTTGCAGGTTTTTTCTCTGCAGGTGAAAGAGACTGGTACTGTAGATATCTGTAAGCATCCATATTTGCTGCAGGAGCATCTTAAAACTGTCAAAGTTGAAAGCCAATGCCAAACTTTTATTCATTTTTGTAATCCAGATGTATGTTAAGATTCAAAGCCTGTTCTCAGTTTGGTCCTGAAGTAGAGCTCAAGTCTTCCTTTTACTGTGACAGCACTACAACTGAACTGACCTGCCACAGCTGCATTACCAACTGGACTGACATGGTGATACCTACTAAACAGAACTGTATGAACACTTGAACCCAAAAAGCAGCAGGGGCACAGCACCCTGAGTGCTAATTTGTAGCATCCCTCTACAGTGAGCACATCACCAGAGAGGGGGATCCTGTTCCCTCAAGCAGGCATAGTTTCAACAAGAGTAGCTGTTACTTACTGCAGTTATCTGTTTAAAGGATGAGAACTCATTAAGGACATACCTGAGAATTGCTTTGAGGTATTTGCTGGTCTTCTCCACTGTATATTGATTTTAATGGAAAAAAAGCATATGTACAGTTACTAATGGGTAAGCTTCTGCAGATCATACAATGACACCTCTGTAAACCAGTCACCTCAAGTAAATTAGGGACAAATTTCGAGCATTGTCCCCTCTTTGCAGCATCATCTTTAAATTTCTCCCTTTCTCTCACTTTCCTAAACTCAAAAGACTTTACACTTGAAAGCTTTTTAACACAGCTGAATGTCACACAAAATCATACCCACAGCTTAGATAAAATGTGCTTGGTTAGACATAGTTCTATCAGCAAACACCATTAATATAAATGCATATTTTGAAGTGGCTACCCTTCCAAACAAAATTCTTTTGGTTATTCACAAGGACAAATCCTAAATCCTTAGATTTTTTTCCTATTGATGAAAATAGACCTTTGGTCATAATAATACTAAAACAACTACATATTTAACAAAATAAAAGGAAACAACTAAGGAAAATCAGATGAACCTAAATGAGACACCAATTTTAAGACTTGATGCTGGATTTGTTGACAAATATATTTGTATTAAGAAAGCTGTAACAAGTTTGCAATCAGTTTGCAGTTTCATCTGTTAGGTTTTTTGGCAGTTCCCGATGTAATTAAAGAAGAGTTCTGTTTTTCTTTCCTTTATTATTGGCATTTCAAAGGAAGTTAGCAGACTTCTGCATAAATCTTGTAAATACAGTCAGATTGATTGCCAATTTGAAAAAGCAATTTTACATGTGAATAATATAGATTCCTTTCTACTACTGAATGAAGTATTAGTCAGACCAGCCCATAACATCTCTACCTAAACACTTAAAATTGTTCCCCAGCCAGTTGCTGTCTTCCATTTCTATCACACAGAACATGAAGGTTGTCAAAATACATGTTTTCTTGAAATTTACATTACTGCAGGTCTCTTGCATTTCTCCATTTTGCTGTTTCTGGGTACAACAAACAAGAGATTGTTTCAGCTGGTCCATGAAATTGAAAGCACCACTATTTTCTAATGCAGACTACAGGAATCAGTCTGAGTTTTCTTTTCTACACAGGTGTTCTGAGTATCCAGCATCTATTTAATATGTGATATATATAAAAATGTGTGATGCCAGGTGAGAGCTAGTGAACAGCTCTGCATTTCTCCTACTTTTATAGAATCCAGTGCCTTGTGGGTCAAAGGACCAAACTGAGAAGTGTTTCTCACCGGCAAAGATCAAAACACTTATCTCTTTGCAGCTGAAACAGCCATGTTATATTCTGCTCTCTCAATCCAGAATATTCAGTCAACTATCTCAGCTGAAGGAAGGCAATGTCATGTTTTGACATTTAAAAATTGGATTTTGAAAAAGACTCTGATTGATGGGGGAAAGAATGAAGACCATCACAGTAATAAAAACACCTGGAATTATACTTGAGACGTAACAAGTATTTCAATATGATGAACTAAATGTTATAAAGCTACACACACACTCAAGAGACCTGCAGAGGTATGAAATATGTTTATGTTGGACTACTGTCAAGAAAGCTTGCAGTTCATTGTCAGTAAATAACATAAGCACATGAAGATAGCTAGGGGAGACATTACCCCTGAAAATATCTTCCCAGAAGCCTCTCACCTTCTTCCTCTTCTGTGGCAGCCCCCTCATCTGGTCCTCTGAACCTGTGAGGTCCAGAACTCATTTTTAAAATACAAGTTCTCCTAATCAAGGCATATTACTTTAAACTGAGATCTAGACATGCAACACAGCATGTATCTACCTGCATGCAGAGAACACATGCACAGATTAAAAATATAAGATGCTTGTGCAACATTTCATTACAACCAATGAGCACATTTTCTGCTGAGAATTATTCTCTTCTCAGCAGACTGAGAAGGGATACAGCTGTGTAGGAATCTTTATCTTGTTCAGAAAAGTAGCCATGGAAAAGGGCTGAGAAAATACATCCATCAGTAGAGCAAGTTTGAAGCCTCAATCGATTCTGTGATGCAACATGTTACCCCCCTGCCCCCAACTGTTTAATGAAGAATTTAATAGGAGTTTTTTCATAGCAGTAAACAATACATGTGCCAAATGCACTGATTCTTTTCCTTAAAGTATAGAAATTTCACTAAGCCAGAGGAACAGTAAGTCATGTCATTTTCTTTTTACTTCTCTAAATCCTTTAGCAGAATTACCTGCTAATACTGGTATTTGTGTTTCTAAAAGTATTACAAACAAATGGCTTTACCAGATATTGAATATCTTAAAGATTAGATTAAAACCCACACCAATTGAAATCTTCCTAAGAAATTTGATTTCTCACACAAATCTGCCTAAAACATCACTGACAGTACTGTATTTCTGACAGCAGACAGATATCATTACCAGACATTAAAGCTGACTGAGCTATAGCAGCACTGTGAAGAAAACTTAATCCAAGTATATGCATAATTTACATAATCTCTTCACCAAGGCAATTATAAAGTATTTATAGTACTAATGAAGATTAACTTGTACACGTCAAATTTGAAACAGAGGTCTGAGTATGAAAAACAAGACCCTTGGTCTTTACAAGACCTTGAGTTCCAGGCTGGCCAACAGATTAAACACTTTTCTGCCAAGAGTAACAACTCTCCTGCAGGGACAAGAGAATGAGAAGTAAACTTACTCTTGAGCTGCCTAGTGTGCAACTCAAGTTTCAGTGTGTCATTGTGTATGTACATCAGCAGTTGTTTATGTAAAGATGCTAATCTAAAAATTCAGACAGCTTAGTGTCAAATACACTTCCTCAAGAGCTCTGTTATCTGGAGGCAGCAGGCAGTGGGAGGTCATAAACATTTCAGCTACACTGGGTAACTGGTTCAAAGCAAATACAAGGTGGCACCTAAATGTACTTAGCCCTGCCCAACAGAAATACCCCAGGTTTAAATTTTTATTAAACAACTATCATGAGAGCACAAAGAGGACACAGAAATATTCATCTATAAAAGTTGTCTTTGATATAAGTGATGTATTCTAATAATTTTAGTCTCACAACAGTCTCTCAAAACCTGTGTAGAAAAAAAGGTTGACAATACAGCCATTATCTCTAGCATTTAGTATCTTGTGCAAACATTCTTGTTGTTTCATCATTTTGTCAAGAAACAGTGTAAATTTCCCAACAGGGAAACAACTGTTCTGTGTTCCTAACATATGAAGTTCTTTCAGCTGGGTCACAATATTCCACATCCACCTGATATTCAAAAGTTTCTTACACTTAAATGAAATCAGACTGAAATTGCTTTTTGTTGTCCTCATCCTGAAGACAACAAGTTCCACAAACTCCTCAAAGTGCAAACTTTACAACAACCTGTTCTCCAATCTCCCAATTCACTTATACTGTCTGCATAACAAGTATTAATGGTGGATTGGTTTTTGTATTTACAGCAAGTTTATTCGGGAGAGGAAAAGTATTCTTTTACAAATGAGCCATGTTCACTGTTGAGATTACTTCCAAAGAGAGCATTCAGAAAGCAAACCTGAATATATTACATTGACAATTATTTTTCAATACTTTAACATCGGCCACTTAAAATTGGTTGTGTTATTAGCACATAGACTGATCTTTAAATATACTACTTCTACATAAACAGTGCAAATCTCAATATTCACATCAACCTGAAATTAATGCTGCAATTACTGTTGACATTCACATCAAGAAAGTAGTAAACTATTTCACATGAGCAATTCCAAAACCTCAGAATGCCATTATTAATATTAAAGAAACACAGAACAAACATGTTGGGCTTCAAAGCCTTGTTTTGATACACACAATCCCTGTAAACATGGATGTATTGTATTTGTCAATACTGATATCTGATATAATTCTATAAATAAAACCACTGATATAAACAATTTCTATAACCTTATTTTTTTTGCATAGGGTTTGGATTAAGGTTACTTTAGGATAGAGACAGCTGTTAACAAAATCCTCTAGTCAATTAGTCTTCCATCACACAAATTTAGGCATATGACAAGGAGCCTCTCTCCCTTCAGTGGAAACTTACACATGTAAGCATTTGCAAAACTGAAGTCATCTTTAGCACTTAAATTACCCCTAGTCATTGAGAATACAAGCTATAAAAGAGCTCTCCATAAATTTATAAAATATACTGATTTAAAAGTTTATGCTGATGTTTCTGTAAGTCACATTTATGATTCCAAACAGTTATGTACATACTATACTATCACAGTAGGAAATACTTCACTGTAGAACACCACAGTGAACAAGTTGTGAAGCACAGTGTTCAATATAATTTCCCTTTAGTATTCCCAGTGCATAAGTTGTTAACATCTACACTACACAAGGTGCCCAGGTCTAGTATTTGTTATATACAATGTAAAAGCAAGATAGAAAGAACTTTGCATTTTACAGTAAGGAATGAAAACAGTGGGTAATATACAGGGATTCACTCCTGCAAAGTACAGAATTCTCCTTCACAATGACCACAACCACCAAATATGGTGGATTTCAGGTCATTCAACCCAGTAAAACAGTGCTCAGCACCTTGTAGGAAGAGAGATCTGAGTGCACTTTACTCTAAAACATCTCCTTCGGATGTTATAAAGTGCAAAAAATAAAAGATATATTCTAATATTTTACAGTCACTATTAGACTGCCATATTTGCACAATGCAAAATTCAAATAACTTGGTAAGCATTTTTATGGACCCTATAATAACAAATGTTGAATCTGGAGTTTTCTCATCTTTAAAAAAATCTTAGTATTTTAAAATTATTGTGTAAATATAAAAAGAAAATATAAATTATAATTGAATCTTGAAATAGGTATTTTAACATGTGACCATTTTCCAAAGCATCAAATACGAAATTTAATTTTCTCTTATAGCATTACATTTTAGAATCTGTAAAATCTTTTAGAAGTTGACTTCAAAAAAATAAAAATTATTGTATCACAGTACTAGACATCTCACCTTATCAGATATCTTTTTCCCGAGATGTGTTTAAAAAAATAAATAAATTTAAAAAAAAATCTAAGACTTCTATTCCCATATTGTTTAGAACAAGATATGTGGAGTTATTTTTTAAACAAAATAAGTGCTTCGTTTTGATCTTAAAATTCAAATAAACGGGACAGAATGTAACCATAAATTTCAAAGGCTTTAAAGTACTATACTGCTTTGGTGCATTGTACCAATGATTCTTTACATGCCTGAAGAATCAAATTCTGTAACATTCTTCACAGAGCTGGGTAAAAGCAGTCGATCCCAAAGTTCTCTGTATGTTACAGAGCTTTCCTTTCTTTGAGCAGTGGGGAAGAAACTGGGAGGAAGATTGTGACACTGAGAAACAGTCTTCTTCCAAGTGGTACCATGAGCAGCACAGCTCCTTACCTCGAGCCTGACTGCACACCAGTAATTTAGCCCTCAGAGAATACAAGGTTGGCTGTAGAACAGTATTATACTATATCCAGTGATACCAAACAACGCTAAAAGGAAATGTATGGAAATACAAAGCTAAAAAGGTATGACTAAAATACATTTCTAAAGCAACAGATGTCTTCCTGTAGCAGCCTGTAAGCCACAGGGAGGAAGGGTGGGAGCAGACAGTACAGGTACTGCCAAGTCTCTAAGCACTGAACTCCTCGAGACGGGGAATTGTCTGCTTCTCAGTCGGAGAACTGGAAGATGGTTTCCGGGTTATTGCTGTCTGTGGGGTTTGTGGGCTGCAATGTCTTTGTAGGGGTAGTTTTACCATGAGAATGAGAGGAAGAAGAATGTGAACTTTCACTGGAGCTGCTACGTGTCTCTGTGCTTGTACTTGTTTTTTTCATTTTCCTTCTTTTTGCAAGAGGTGCCTTGTCCACATTCTGGAGACAAAATCCTTCCCTTTTGTACTTGTTAAAGGCCTGTTTAAAAATGGAAGGTAATTCTAAGTTTTTCAAGAGATTTAACAGATTTTATGCCTTATCACTTATTATGAATGGCCTATGGTACATCACAAGATAAAATGTAATTTCTTGGCCAATTCCTATTGTAGCTGTAAGAATGACTTTACCAGCCTTTACAGGTACATAAGAGCTAATACATAACATTAGTAATTGGCATCTTCCTCTCCTTGCTCTTTTTACTGTAGAAGGATTTTTTATTAAGCCTTAACTATTTAACACTACATTTTCAAAGAGGACACTGTTAAATTACAGTTTTTCTTTCAGTCCAAATTACGTTGCATTATCAAGACTTCTCAAAGAAACAATTACTGTTTTTCTCTCTTTCCTAAAAAGCACCCACGAGCATTTCAGCATAAATCTACTCAATTTTCGTTTATTCTCTGTAGAAGGTATCATGAGAATCAACACTATGTTTGTAAAATACAGTTGCAGATCAAATGATTTTAATAAATATACAATAGTAGACAAGCAAATCCACTAAAAAATCATCTATGATATAAAAAATATGAACTACATATATTCCAGAAATTCTACCTCAATTTAGTAACCATAAGGACAAAAGTCGAACAGCTTATATTTAACTTAAATATAAAGTTTCTTCTCTTTTTTTTTAATAAAAGTTTGAAGACCTTTTAATAGATTTCTCTTAGAATATTTTAATGGCTGTTTCAAGAACAGCACTCAATGCCCAAATCTTCACTAATATAAATATCTTCAAGAAATTTCTTCTTGCTTCATCATTCATATTTTCATGTACTCCATCAGAGATGTTATGAGGAAATGTTATTGAGGAAAAAGAGTCAATCTATAAGCCTATACTGAATTTTAAGGACAGATATGTATTATTGATAAGAGAAAACAGATACAAATCTAGATGACACATTACAAAACATAGCACATGACATAAAATTTCTCAGAACTTACATGGAAAGTGGCTTTGACATAAGTGTGCACTGCAGCTCCTGAAGAGCCCAAGTTATCGGGCGTCATTAGAGGGTTAGATGAGAGCTGGCTGCCATCCTGAAGCCACTCATTGTATCTCAGGCTGGACATTTTAATTCTTTTGTTTGGATCCACTGTAAGAAGTCCTAAGAGAAACACATTACATGCTTTAAAACTGTCAGCTATTTATCTTCGGTCAACAGAAAATGCAAATATTTCTTAATAAAATCTCATCCATTGCTTTGATAAGTAACTAATGTCAATATTTATCCTAGGTATGCCAATATTTATCCTAGATAAGGCTCACACAATGTTGTACTATCATCCTCTCCAGAAGAATCTTAAAAGCAAAAAACTGATATTTAACTGTTTGACAACTCACATCTTTCTTCACACATACTCACAACTACCAAATGATTTCTTCACTTAAAACTTGTCTAGGATGAAGTTCAAAAGAATAAGCCTCAGATTCCCTGCACAATTCACTCAAGCCTGAATCTGGAAATCCCTACTTTTTTGGCAGAAAAATTCCTTACAAGTCAGCTTCTACAGAAAATCAGAACTCCATCTAAGCAGAATTAAGCAGGTGTCTAGCTCATGATGAAAACATAATTAGATGCTCAAAAGCTTAGGGGAACCAAAGCACGGCAAATGTCAATGAAGTAGCTCAGAAATACACTAAGTAGTCTTGGTACAGGAATTAAAAACTAGCCAATGGAAAAGAAATAGTAAATTCATTTTCTGCAAAAGCTCAGCTTTTAACTCATTTACCTCATAAGCTGTTCTGGTCTTTTAGAAAAGCAAAAGCAGCATATAGAGAAACTCTGTTTTTAAGGATGTTATAAGAGTGAGTTCAATTTTTCTGAAGCTCTTCAGTTCCTTCTAACCCCACTAACCTTATCAACATCTTACCACATTAGAGTACTCTACTAGGTGTATGAGCAATCTGTAATGCATTCTGATGTGTCCGCCTCTGCTCACTGTTTGTATTAGAGGTCAGGACATAGCTCAAGCTGTGGATATTGCTCTGTTAGGTCAGACACTGTGGTGCTGATAACAGTATCCAGATATTGTGTGGTACTCTAAATTTTATCTTTGAAAATAAAAACATAAGGTACATGAAATACCTGTAAATACATACCTCGAATTAGCTCTTTAGCCTCTTCAGAAACATTTTTCCAAGCTTCTCCTTCAAAGGAAAATTCTCCCTTTTTAATTTTCTTCATAATTTCCAATGCACTGGTACATGTTAAACTTCTGTCTTGGGACTGAAATGGTACCTGTCCTGATAGCATTGTGTACTGTCAAAAGAACAAAAGCAGAATTAGGAAACACAGTTTATTTACAAACAACTCTATTGTTAAATATGAAGGGATGTTGTTTGCATCACCAATGCTACAATAAAACTTGGCCTAGCATAATTTTAAGGCTATAGAAAATTTAAAATGTGCAAGACTTTCTCTGGTGTCCCAGTTAGAAAAAACATTTATCTATTCCAGGAAGCTATGAACAAAATATATTTCTACCCCATTTATATCAAATTAAACCAATTTTCTGTAGGTCAAAATACAGGTTGATGTCTTCTCTGAATTGAAATTTTAGAAAGATTATATGGATGCCTGTAAAATTCCTAAGAGGCATATAGCATTTTGAGAAGCTGACTGTATCAAGTAATTTTTCCATTCCCAAAAATGTTAAATTCTATTTTCTACTTAGTAAAACAAAAATTCCACCCCTGGAAAAGATCTGTCTTTGGAACATATTATCTGTGCAGCAGCATTTTCACCTCCCTTGAATTCAGCATGTACCCAATTTATGTCTGAAATCATCTCAAGTCCTTTGCATTTTAACAAAAAGTAAATACATGCAATAAAATTATAAAAGCCTCAATCACTCACCAAAATGACCCCCAAACTCCACAGATCACAAGACTCATCATAACCATTGTGATTCAAGAGCTCTGGGGCAGCATAATGAAGAGTAAAACATGGAGTCTTAAGAGGCTGATTATCAGGTGGTTTTAAACGAGCAAAGCCAAAATCAATTATTTTTATTTCTGAATTATCAGTTTCATCTGTAAATAGTAAATTCTGAAAGGCAAAGACAAAAATCAGTATTAGTACTGGGTAGAAAATTGGTTATAATTATTTTGCTACATCTATCACTACAGAAAATTTTCCATTATCTCGAGGAAAGGTGAACTGCAAGACATTGAGGGAAGAAAAAAGTAGAAATAACAACTCTGGGTTGTAAGAAATGTGATGTGTTTACTGTCCCTGCATACCTGCAAGTCAGGACAGTTCTGAGATTACTAACGAAAATGGATACGTAGCAGAGAACAGTGGAGAAAAGAATTCTGGGAACACTGGCAAGGAAAAAAACCCTAAGACATCAACATTGCCCTCTTCTTCAAACAAAGGCAAATTTTCTTCAGCTTCCACTTCCTTCTCACATGTTGGGAACAAGAGCTTTCTTGTGTGGGGGATTTCCACTGCTTGTCCTGTCTTGTGGCTGAATAGTCTTGGCTACTCAAGTGGTAACACAATACTGCCATGAGGACAACACTGCACAGGAGTCATTTGAAAGTGAAGGATGGTGGTAAAAAGGTGCACCTTGGTATGAAGTGGTGTTAGGAAGTGCACCAGTGGCTCAGAGGTTGCCCTGAGAGCTGTCTGGCACGGGAGCCAAAGCCAGTATGGATACGTGTTCTGAAGAGACCTGGGAATGACGGCATTCAAGCACTCAAGGTCACGTAACAGCCCAAGCACAAACCTACTCCTCACATCAAGCTAGAGACATTGATACAGTAGTCCCTGAGAACTCCAGCTTTACAGACTGGAACGTGGCACTTTGGACTTGAAGACAGATGAGTTGTTATCAGTTTGGAAAATTTAAGGTAATCTGCTTCTTTTTTTTCTTCCCCTGAGTATTTTTATTTGCCAAGAAAGATACAAGAGGGATGTTAAGTCATAGAAAAACTGTCTGAGGCCAAGATTAATTAAATGCAAATTCTACTCTTCCCTTCAGCTTCTGAAAGAAAAGCATAATTTTGCTATTGCCTTTATTGTTTAATCTGTGAATGTTAGGAAAAGTCTCAGTATTAGAAATCTCATAGCCCTATCTAACTTTGTAATACAAAAGGTGAATGACTCCCACAAAGTAATTAATTTCAAACTCATTAACAAGGGTAAAAACTGATTGCTAGACTGCCAGCAGATCAATAAGGAGAACCTGAGAGCACTCATTGTGGATAAAAGAAAATAGCTGCTACAAAACAGTATTTTAGCTTTCTGTACTGCTGTTATTGCTTAATGCACATTCAGAGAAGTCAGTTTTTAACTGTTGTGCAAAATGGATCTGAAGGACACCTAATTTCAGCAAAAAATATTCATACAACAAGGATAAGTGATTAATATGGCAATCTTATGCAGTCTACAAGAGTAAGTAACATTGGTTTAAAAAGACCTTTCTTAAGATAAAAATTAAATTGATTATACATGGAAAAAAAGGCACAGTCCAAGTATCCTACACTGGGTTCAGGTTTCCATGTTAATTAGGCAAATAAAATAGGTTTCAGAACCCTCTCACTCCCCAGATATTTACAACTATATTCCACATATATTTTAGGATATAGAAACAACATTTTCTCTTACTTGTTATGTTTTGTTGTAATACCTTTAGAATCCAGTTTACAGATTAATGATCACTTCACAGAAACAGTCCTCAAATCCTCTACTGAGAGGCTCCAAATATGGCCACATATGCTACACAAACTCTTTATTCCTATGAATTCTCTATTTTCTATCCAGTACTTTTCCTCTGTTTTGTAGACCAGCATATGTGATCTAATTACTACTGCTAAACAGAAGTCTTCCAGTCCTTGAATTCAAAAAGTCTCCTTTTTAGTTACACTTAACCAGCCAGACTTTAAAGAAAAAAAAAATTATCAGTAGCACATTAGATGTCGAAGTCGAAATCAAAAAAAATCTGACTGGAATTCTTAGAAAAGCATCAGAATTTCCTATACATCTTTTTACAGAGAAGTGCACTAACCATATCTATATTGGGAAACCTGCATATCCCATACTAAGTTCATGTCAGAACCTAAAATAGTAACTTTCAAAACAAGCAGGAAGGAGACAAGCAGATTAAGTCCAACTTTGTGGAGGCAATGGATTCTGCAAGCTGTTTGCTAACCCTTCATTACTTGGACTTCCCAGATTTCTGTTCTTGAACATAAATGCAGAACTGGAGACTGCCTAATTTGCCATGCAGCTGAAGTTCTGCTTTACTGTGCCTTTATATTCAAAGTGGTAGTAAGACTAAGATTATAAGAATAGAAGAGAGAAACGGGGTTCGGTTTCATTCTTTTAATAATTACTTGTTTCAAAAGCTGTTTTCTTACCCTGATGATGTGGCTCTTGGAAAAAGTTTCTCTGATGACTTTTTCAACTCCTACATTAGAATTTCAAAATACTCCCTCTTTAACTGTTTATTTACAGCAGGAGCCCAGGACAGAGATTCTTTCAAACTCATGTGTTTTGGATTGGTTTTCACAAACAACTAGCAACACCTAGAAGACCTTCTTTACCAGCTGAATTGGAATTACTATAAAATACCAAGTTTTTCCTATCACAGAAAGTATGTTACAAAAAGATAAAACATCAGTAGGAATGGTGGATTATTTTTTAACTCCAGCTACAAAAGGAAGAGCTATTTCCTGGAGTATGATGGCTATAGTCACCCTACAATATAACATCCTTACTGGATGAATCAACATTAATCTACATTATTTTCAGGCTCAAGATACATCCCATCCCATTTCTGGCAAAAGGACCCAAGAAAACACTGGCTCCAGGAAGCAGAACAAAGCCATTGGTCAATCTTATAATAGTAAACTGAACGGTCTAGAAGGCAAGATGTTGCTGCTCAACAAAAATATCAGAAAAGCAGTTACCGAAAAATAGATATTATTAAATTGTTTCTTTTGGGAAACTACTGAACTCACTGAACTCAAATCACACATCTCTATTAGTGCTTAACTGGAAAAGAAGCCCTACTGAGGAAATTAAGAGCAAACAAAAGGTGGAAATGTACAGGCAAAGTACCCAAGCAACCTGGCTCTGTTTATGAACTGTTTCACACAATAAATACATGCTAGTGAAAAATGTCCCCGAATAGGCAATGAATGTTTTTGAACAAGGTAAGAGTAGGGATTGCTTACAGAACTAAAAATGTTTCCTAACAGTTACTTTTACCTATGAACAGAAAAATACCTACAGAATTTGCTAAGTAAAAGTGGTAACATTTTAGTAAAAATACTGAAGTAGAAAACTCTGTAACAAAGGCTGGAGAAACAGACTTTCCAGACATTTAACAGCTTATTATCTAAACATATATATACAAGTGACTATACCTCAGGTTTCAGATCTCTGTGGACTACTCCTACATCGTGCATATGGCTCACTGCTGAAACAAGTCTGCGCATAATGTGACTGGCTTCAGTCTCACTGAAATGTTTCTTCTTCTGAATACGTTCAAGCAGTTCTCCTCCCTTCAGCAATTCCATTACTAGGAATGTGTGAAGCTGAAACAATAAAAACACAGCATGTTAGAAATTTAACATTACAAACCAACATTCACTCAGGAGCTAGGTGCTATTCTGACAGGTTCTTAATGTTTGAAGAAACAGCACTGCTGCTTGTAGCAATTTGGAAGGCCAAAAAAGGGCACCAAATCTCAGATGGCATTTTCCCCATCAATCTTGTTCACACTGAAGAATGATAATGTCTTCCCAATGTGCACCCATATTTATTAACAAAAATGCAATGCCACCAGCTAAATAGATAATAGAGATGAAAAGTCTTTACATAGGTTAACAAGTAAAGCTGGAAAAAACTAAACTTTTGCTGCTTAAGCCTGTTCTGATATAAGAATATGTATGTATCTATTAATATGCATAAGTAGTTAATCACTTAAATGTTATGAAATCCTTTAAAAGCACCTTGAAACTTTACCTCTGAAATCAACAATTATCTAGAACTTGTGGTTTTATCCCCTACAGAGTAGTAGCCAAAACTCCATCAGTAGAATTACAATAGGCATCTTCCAAAAAATTAAGGAGCATTTTTTTTAATTAAAAAAGCAATGGGTTTTTAGAAGGTTGTTCTTTTCAAGGCAATCAGTAAGCAGGGGCTTCCCTGATTATAAGACAACACTGGCACACAGTCAACTGCAATTCAAATGTCTTGCCATTAAACAAACAGCAGATTTCTCAGAACAGGGAAATGAAGTCAACATTCTCAAAAGGCAATGGATGTAGGCATTCAATGGCTTCTAGCCCTTCCCTCCCCTGAATGACAGTAACAAAAGCAGTATTTGCAAGCAGAGCAAAGAAGTTCTGGGAAGAGGCCAAAAAATGGAATTCAAAGCAATAGTGAGAAGGTGCACACTGTAGATACCAAAGAACAGAAGCAGAGCTATGTGGACAGCAAGCAGTAACACTTCTTAGAATGAGCGAGGTGTCCAGTGGTGCTTGAATGATATCCTCTCCTGCAAATTTTCTTTATGCCTTGGGAATAGCTGACAGGGAAGTTAGAAAGGATAAAGAGGCTTTTTTCACTAGAAAACTTCTGGCCCACCAAGAGACTGAAATCCAGTATTATATGGTTGGAATACTAATGGAGAATTTGAACAGACTGGTATCGGAGCAAGTGAAAAACTGGAACTTCTTTTTATTAAGACAATCTGCAGAAAGGTCAAAATTACAAAATTTTTATCAGTTTTGATCTTCAGAATATTGTGCAAGTAATCTCAAAGGTAACACCTGGGAGCTACCAGAAGTAGCTACAAATACAGTGGGTTGATTGGTTGAGAGCAGCCTATTCAGTTGCAGAGCAGTCTGGAGAACCTTTTTTTTTTTTTTTTTAAGATTTAGTATATTCATTTTATTCAAAGGAAAGTGAAAGAAGTGTCCTGTTCTACACATGTGTATTCATACTGTCCATATATGCAAAAAAAAAGGGTTTTCTTGTCATTAAAAACTACGGTACAGTAGTGTATCCTCTCAGCTAATTTTAAAGTGCTCTACATGAGCTCTCTGCTGGTCCCGGTATAAATAGCATGAGGGGGATATGTGGAGAGGCAAGAGACCCCTTATTCCATTACAAAATCATAGACCAGAACCACAGAGTAGTCTAGGTTGGAAGTGAGGTGTACAGGATATATGGTCCAAAATCCTAGCTCAAACCAGGGCCAACTTCCAATTCAGATCAAATTATGGTTTATTACATGCTGTGGAGTTTGTATTACAACAAAGGAAAAAGACTAAGTATCTAAATTAACTGATCTTAATACATTTTCAAATAGAGGCTCTACTTTCACATTTGGTAATCTGGCAAACTATCTGGTTATCTCCATTAAGTTACTAATGTGTAGGAAAAGATACTAGATATATAATCTTCATATACAACATTTCTAAAGTAATTCACAAATACTATTTTAATATTTATAAAGACCCTGGGGAAAAGGTGATAACACATTTCAGTATCATAGATACAAAAACTGGGCCAAGATCACATTGTATGATGGTAAACAAAGACAGTGAAAAACAGAACAATGAACAGAATCCAAGCCTCTAATTTTTTCGCATACTGTTTTGATTTGCTAGAGTAACTGCAGGATTGTTTGAATGCAGAATTTCTACTTCATCTTCTACACTGACTAGACAAAAGCCCCAGGAAAAAAGTTGCCTCCACAATTACAGTATGCTTAAATCCAAAAAGTTATTGGGAAAACACATGGCAGTATGTTTGGGAGGTGCTGATTATAGTTTCTTCAAAATACCTGGTCATGAAAAACTTCATGTAACTTCACTACATTCGGGTGTCCTTCGCAGAGTCTCAGAGCTGTTATTTCTCTCTGGGTGTTGGCTTCCATTCTGGAAAAATTGAGCAGTCATTTTGTACCAATTTTACTGAGCAAATTGCACATTCCAAGTGCTATTTTTTAACCACTTGCAATCCAGGTTTTTTTTTACTATTACAACCACTTGAACACAATTAAATGCATATTAAAACTAAGTGGAGAAAAACTCTCCCTATAACCCTGCAATTTAGTCCATTAAAAATCCCACACCCAATTCAAACCATGTTTTTAATGCAATTGCAACTTCCTACAGCAAAAGCTGATGTGATATTATAGAACAGGTTCAATCTAAAACAAACCATGCCCTTAGTCCAGAGAAATTTGACTTCACCTCTGTTGCTACCAGCATTTGTTAGTTCACCTTTATCTTGGCCCAATCCTTTTCCATTCTTAATGGGGCAAGTACTTATAAAATTATATAGAAACAATGAGCTCTACTAGAAAGAGAGTAACATCCTCTATATATGAATTGTATTATACAAATGAACCCCTAAACAGATCACTGTAAAAATCTGAAATGGAAGAGATAAGAGACAATCTCCAGAGAAAAATAATTGCAGTTCTCTTTCAAGTACTGAAATCTATAGCCATAAAAA
Source organism: Notiomystis cincta (assembly GCA_013398075.1). Taxonomy (NCBI): domain Eukaryota; kingdom Metazoa; phylum Chordata; class Aves; order Passeriformes; family Notiomystidae; genus Notiomystis; species Notiomystis cincta. The sequence goes on from VZRX01013879.1 coordinate 25,314, forward strand.
GTGAAAATAGTGATTATTATAAAAACTACATGAATGGTGACAGAGCAGAACATTTTTTCCACTAGTTAGATATACTGATTCATTTTTGGCAAATAATGCCTGAAAATTTCTGCCAAAACTCTCTCCAAGAAAGGCTAATCCTGTACTGAGAATGGCTTTACGGGTAACAGATAGAATTTCTCACCACACGTTCTTAATTTTTGGTTGCTTTTTTTCTTCCTAATTAGGCCAAGAACCACAACAACAATTCTGTACAAGAGAATTCTGTCTTTCTGTAGGCTTCAAATAATCAACATGTAAACTAAGCTGTTCCACCTGCATCTCTGCTGCTGAAGTTTTTAAACTGAAAATGACTTCAGGTCCCTAAGGAAAGACTCACAGAGTCTTTCCCCCTAAACTACTATTGGAAGGAAGCAGACCCTAGAAATAGATGAAAAAGGTTCAGTATCCTGAGCATAAACCTTTGAATACTTTCTCTCCATAAATAGTTACCAGATTTTACACAACCTCGAGAAAACCAAATGGGATGTTCTAAAACAGTAACTCAGGCAAGTTTACATTGTTTCAGTGGTCACCAGACATACAGATAAACCTAATATTGTTGGCTGGGGGAAGGTCCAGCACTATTAGAAAAGAAACACCATAGAGGAATTGTTCATCTGAGCTTTCACCTCAAGTATCATGAAAAGGTTTCCCTAGGTGTAAGATTCCCTTTTTGGGCACATTTGCCTGGAAGGAGTGAAAGACTGACTTTGAGGCAAAGAAGTTGCTAGAGACTTATTAGCAAGATTTAGTGGTGTGATCCTCAGAGCAGTACTATTTACAGATTCTAATTCAAGCTGGGTTTTGGCCAACTATTCAGAGTGTGTGCTTACTGCTAACTCTAAATACTGTATGAACATGCTGAGTCTGCTCACACCCTGCGATCCTAAAAAAAAAAAGTAATATCTCTGCATACAGATTGCTTCTTACCTTCATTTAGCCTGAGCTACCAAGATGAAGGAAAAAGAGTAAAAAACCCATGAGTAATATAATTCAGGGATATAAATTCCAAAAGTTAAGTTCCAGGGGAAAAGTCAATACTAGTCTGCTCACTGTTATCCAGAAACAAGACACATTATGTTAAAATGAGATAGGAGCACTAATCTACAGCTGTGCCAGCACCACAGAAAAAACCTGTGAGTGTAGATATAAGGCAGAGATTTCCACATTAAAATACCCAACATAGGTGTCTACAACACACTACTTAAGGCCTTGTTATAATGAGTGAAATTCTCGTGAATCCATCTTATAGGGTGAACTAGTTCACTGTAACATACATACCTAGAGTAGGATTCAGTGGCCTAAGCATAGGAAGGAAGAGCCTGGAAGATGACATCAGCCATGAAGACATCTACAAGAAGGTAGTAGTCACAAGACTGATGGGAACCAGAGGACAGAGAAGACACCAACAGATGCTAAAATGGCACTACGTAGATGTCTATGTTTAAGTTACTGAATCCCACTTCTAGTGCATGACAATTTTAGGTAGGCCTCCATTAATGTAGGACACCTCAGAAAACTACCCAGACACCTACAACTTTGGCTTCTTGTTCTTGAACTTGTCCTATTCAAAAAGCATATGATGAAACACATATCTGGTGGACAGCTTCTTCTAGAGTCTGCAAAAATAAGAGGTACAGCCAAATGTCTTGTGGCTGTATGCTGTGAACTATCATTCTGATAGCAGAACATTTCTACTCTCCTGCCAGCATTCTACAACACACTAGGGATGTACTTACTAATGAACTCTGCAAAATGAAGGCAAAAACCCATCTGCTCCTCAAAGAATCCCTTATCTATTTTTTTTGTCTGGGCAGAAACTACCAGAGATACCCTTCTGGAAGAGAACCAGATCTGTACCCGTGTACAAAGCAAGTCAGCTGCTTCCATTGTGGTGTTCTCTTCAGAACACCCAGGAAACAAGATGCAACTTACAATTCCATAGTCTAATTCCATTTTATACACACACACAATTAGATCTGAGGCAACTCACACTGCAGACCATTCTTAAAAGCAGTATCCTAGGCAATCAATTGGGCTGCTTAGGAGAGAGAGCTTAGTGTAAGCCTAAGTTCAGTTCACTTAAGTCACAAGATAGAAGAGCCTTATACCTGACTTTGTTAGGTGCAAAATTAGGGGAAATAATGTTAGAATACAACTAGGAACCAGGAAAGTACTCTCTAGGTTTCTTCTTGTGTCCCAACAAGAATAACATTTTATTCCAAAAGACTCTCAGAATCTTTTAACAGTCATAAGGTTACAGTAAGTTTCTGTAGATTCACAGAGCAGGAAATAATTTTAAAGTTATTTTTCCACTTCCAAAAATGTAGTGAACATTATTCTACTCCATGGGTGACAGTAAGCAAAGAAAATATTTTTATTGTCTTATAGAATATTTATACCTTTTGCTAATTATTTTTACTGCATACTCTTGGCTAGTTTTCTTGTGTAAGCACTTTCGACAAATGGAAAAACTTCCTTCTCCCAATGGTTTCTCTTTCAGATCCAGTTCATAATGATGATAAAATGGAGAGTCCTGTTAGGAAACTGTCTGTATTTAGTTTTGCAGAATATTTTTAGTATACACAGTCAAAGACAAAGAGTAAAGTTTCATGAGAATTTTTCATCTACATTTAAAATTGTAAAAGAGGTCTTTATTATTAAAATATAATCTTATATTTTATTTAATAAAATGCATANGCATGTGTTTTTATAGGGCTTCACACAACTATACACTCTTTTGGGTAATTATAACATAGACAGACTTATGATATAATTAAAGCAGCTTCAGAAATTATCTACAATGGTTGGCTGAATAAGAACTATCAGGAGTCATATTATTTTTTTTTTTATTATTATTATTATTATTACTACTACTACTACTATACTTCATTTTTCTGGAAAACTAAATGATCATCTCATTTCTCAGATTAAACTTCAACCACTTAATAGTATCACATGCAAGTTGTGATGGGTCATCAGATGCTTGGATCATCTGAGGAGCCATTACAGGAGATTGATAAACGAATGATGACTATTTTGTAATCCGTAACCTAGGCTGCGATTGCTGCTTGGGAAGTTATACACAGTTTTAATTTAACCAAATAAATTTAAATCTTGATGCTATTATTACCTTCATCATAGCACTTCTGGCAATAGTTGTAGTTCCAGGTCGCTCATCCCCCACATAAAACTGAAAAGGATCTACTGTAGCTGCATTGCGTTTAAACAAAATAGACGGTGCAACGAAAGAATATCCCTATGAAATTAAAACATCAGAAAAGGGTATAGCTTGATACTGTTGCACATAAACTATCATAATACATATGAAACATCAGAGGTTTCAGAAGAATTTTTCAAGAAATCAGAATTTTTGTATCATAACAGAGAAACTGCAACTTACTCTGTTCAACATCAATAGGTATCATCCTGGAATTAGTTAAATGATCCTCCACAGTTAAAGACAAAACAGTAATACTACAAGAATTCTAATTAATGCTAATCTGGCTCAACTACAATTGCCTTAAAAATAGTGATAAAGGCTTGTACTTCACACTAGCCAGCTTCCCGGGACACCTTAAAGGCATGAAATAGTTTATAGGTTGCAATGTAAGCATCAAACAATTTTAAATGGATGAACTTTATATTAATGAGTATCAGAATAACAACAGCTGTGACTACCACTGTAGGGTGAATCAGGTGGTATTAGACTTGCACAACCTGCTTGCTACAGTCACTGCAAATCTAACAAGTTCCAAAATATGACACTATATTCCTGTACCCTAAGGATTAAGCTGCTCAAAAATAGATAATAAAAAACCAACAAAGCACAAGGAAGGGAGAAGAGAAAGCAATCCAAAGTGCTGTTCACCTCTGCAGCTTGGGTACCAAATTGGCTGCAGACGAGCTCTTTCTGCCCCTTTGACATCCAGACTGTGCAATCTAAGAAGGGATCGTTTTTTAATAGCATGGAGGGAACAGTAAGGAAAGCTTTATTACTCATCTGTATACATCAGTCTAGGAACAAGAGCACTCCTACAAAAAGTGGAGGACCTACTTTCAGCTCTGCAGGTAGCTCCCACTTTCCAAAGGATTACTTCAACTAGCACATAATGTGGAACTGGGTGAACTACATTGCTCCCGTCAAAGCTGGCAGCTCAGGTTGATTGAGTCAAGATGACAAGACTCATAAGGTATGAAGAATCAATAAAGAACAGACTGACTTTAGTCCAGCAAGTAGGACATTCAGCTGGGAATGGAGAAACAAGGAATTTTATATTTGTAGTAGGACTGTTTCCACCTTTCCCATTTTGCAATTGTTGAACAAAAAGCCCTGGGAACTGGGACTAGAAATTACACAATTAATTACAAGAACTTAATAGGCAGGAGGTGAAAAAAAAGCTATCTATACATAGAGAATGTTCAATAATAATTTTTTACAAAATTAATTTGAATTCTTAAAATACCTGAAATATTCTTTCTGAAGTCTGAGGGGTTGCTGCAGGAGAGTAGGTTGGATCCATTTCTGTAAATTCTTCTGCAAAGTTACTGACATCCAATTCATCTCTGATTACTGGTTTAAATGGAGCTGGTATTTTTTTGGCAGCTAAGTCCTCCCAATTCATATTCTAAACAAAAAGTAAGTTTGAACTAAATGAAAATTTTACAGAAAAAGATACTGGAAAGAGAGACTTGCCCAGATACACAGTCTTAACTCCATTTGCTATTTTCCACAGGCAGATGAAAAACATTCAAATTATGCTCTACTAATTTACTTAGTTAAAGCCAAGCAGTATCATATTTATTTGTACACAGACAGAATCCAATCAAAAAGAAAATCAACATAATTAAATTTAACAGTGGAGATGAGCCAAACAATTAACATGATGGTTCTTGAGTTTCTTCTTCTATTTCAAAAACAGCAATATGTATATTTTTGTATGTCATAGTGCATGCACGTAGTGTCTTCAACTTTGCATTGCCTATTTCTATGTTTAATTACTGATGGCAGCTTTCAGAGCCCTGAGAGCATAAACCTCCAAATTCTTACTTAAAGGCATGACTAGAAAGAGGAAGCATAGAAATAGCAGTTATGAGAAAACTGCCCTGTTACTGTAAAGGAGTGAACTGAAATTAAGTAAAGAATAGAAAGTGCTATACGATGACAAACTATCTTCCAAAACAAACAGTGAATTAAGGAAGTTTAACTCTGTTTAACTCAACTTCAGAAGCAACATAAATAGATAATTTTTTTTTCAAAGAAAATACATGATTTTAACCACAGTGGATGGAACACTACAGATATTGTATGCAAATCCAATCTTGGTCATGGTTTGAAAACAAATGTTAATACATTGAAAACTGAACAGAATTAAAATTTACTAAACAAGGCAAAAGATTTAATTAGGTCAAGGAAAATAAAGGAGTTTAGTGAATTTTATCAATATTCAAATTTTACTAATTGCTAGTGGCAATCTAAAAAATCCTTTAAAAAAAAACCCCAACAGACAACACAACACAATTTCAGTGTTTTTCATTAAACCTTCTGATTAAGCAGTGTGTCTTTTGGCTTCTCCAAGTAACTGTTAGATATAGACAGATTATATTAAAAACCTAGCAGGCCTTTCTAATACATACAAAATCCATACATACAAACACATGGATATTCTTTCTAATTTCAATGCAATTATTCCCATAACTAATACATTTCTAAGCTGTTCTGTTAACAAAACAACAGAATTTCCTAAGACTTACATGTCACAGGCACTAATGCAGAATAAGTGGGATCTGGTGAGTTTTGTTGTTTGCTTTACCTGGAAAAAGGGATGCTGTTTGATTTCATCAGCATCAGTGGGACCACAACCTAGCCTCTTCTTGGGGTCTTTCATTAAAAGCCGCTGAATTATATCCTTAGACAGAGCACTCATTTCTTGTGGATAAGGTGGCTCACTTTTTAGTATTCTCCTTTAAAACAAACAAAATAACAATGTGGTAATTAAAGGTTGAGACTTAGAGAGTTACCATACTAATGGAAGCGTTAACATTTCACTTTAACTTCTATTGTACTCAAAAACAGGAGGATGACAAATATGAAACCAACCTTTTTTTAAATAAAGGAAAGTTTAAGGAACTGCAGACATGAAGCACAACATCTGAAGAGATAAGTTATGTAACTCAATCCACAAAAAGAGAACAATCCTCATTTCACATACTGAGTTTACTGTTTAGAAGAAATCTCATAGCTGCAACAGATAGCTCCACAAAGAAATCAACTTGATGCCTAACAGTAGTCAAACAAAAAATAATTCCAATATTAAAAAGTAATAGAAAATAAAGAAAAAAAAACTTATTTGGGCCATTAGAGGTTTGCTTTCACCATCTGCATTGTGTGCACTGCTCATGCCCTAGTCTCAAAAGAAGGCACTACAACTGGAAAAGTTTTAGAGAACAATAAATAAGACTAATCAGAAACAGAGAATGTGTTTTATCGGAAGTTTTATAAAAAGGCTAGGAATACCCAGCTTACTGAAAAGATGACTCAAGGGAGCTTGGCAGTGTTTCTCTCAAAACAGTAAAGAGAAAGTGAACAGAGACCTCACCATCTTTTTCAATGCAAGAACTAGAAACCATCAAGTTGTGCCAGTGGAAGTCAAAACCTTGGAAGCCTAAGCAGAATGACATTTCAATACCTGTCTTTCATATCTACAGTTCCCACAGTTCTGTATAAACAGGTAGGCAAGTTTTCCTTCAGTTATTCCAAATCTAAATACTCAAGCTAAGGACTCTAAAGGAAAGTAACACATCCAAAACCACATGAACAAGTTTAAAATAGAAACACAAAATCCTTTTAGCACACAGAATCACAGAAGAATTGAGGTTGGAATGGATCTCTGAAGGTTATCTGGTCAACTCCCCTGCTCAAACAGTTACCTAGAGCCAGTTATTCACCACCCAGAATGTCCAGAAACCCTTTGAATATCTCTAAGGAGAGAGACTTCATCACCTCCATTGGGCAGCCTGTGCTAATAACTCAGTCACACTCACAGTAAAAAGGTGTTTCCTGATGCTCAGAGGGAACCTCCAGTGTTTCAATTTGTGGCCCCTATCTCTGGTCCTGTCACTAAACACCACTGAAAGAGCCTGGTTCACTCTTCTTTGTACACTCTTGCAGGCATTTATGCACATTGATAAGGTCTCCCTGAGCCTTCCCTTCTCCAGGTGGAAGAGTGCCATCCTTCTCAGCCCTTCCTGATACCGTCTTCAGCCCTTTGCTGGACTCTCTCCAATATATCCAATGTACCACTCTCATGCACTGCAGAGACCAGAAGTGGAACCAGTATTCCAGACGTGGCCTCACCAGCAGTGAGTAGAGAGGAAGGATCATATCCCTCAACCTGATACTTTCTGTAATACAGCCCAGGATACCATTTGCTACCTTTGCCATGAGGCCACACTGCTGGCTCATGTACAGCTTGGTGTCTACATAGCCTGAGGCATACTCTCACTGTGGTGAATCCACAGAAGGATTTACAGTGCCTCCACTAAACACAAACTGAATGATTTTGAAGCTATGAAAGACTGAGGCTGAAACGACATGAGTTCGTGGCAATACTAAAATCTCAACTGTTATGTTTCTGCCAGAGCTTAAGTTGATCAGGGCAGGACATTCCTGAATTTTGTTAAGAGTTACTGCATGACATATCCTTAGAGTTAGTTGTCCGGAGAGAATTTTTTTCTCTTAAAATCTCTAGCTTCTTGGATTAGTCCAAAAATAGATGCAAGCAGATTGCTTTCTAAATAATCCTGTTCTGGCAGTGTGGAAGGACAAAACCAAGTTCAAAATGTGCATATCCCAGGGGTAGCTTCTATGGGTGTAGTATCCAATTCCAAGCAAACAAAAAGACAAAGCAAGCTAACATCTTGGTTTTAGTAAAGCTGAAAGGAGTTAGGAAAATACAGTCTGAGCTTTAAGATGGTGTAGAGATCCAGGACTGGTTTTTGTTGAATGATATATATCTGCCAATAAGGGTCTAAATCACAGCCTTTCTGCTAGCAGAAGTAACAGCAACCATAAGACTTCAACTTCTGGACACATTTCACTTTTTACAGAAGAGGAGAAGAAAGCACAATATTATCAAATGATTTTTTAATTAGGGATGTTAATACCAAATTTAAACATCACTAAACAGAAGTATTCTTACACTGCAGGAGTGGTGGAGGAGTAAAGATTCATTCTTCAGAAATCACCCAGTTTCAGAAAGGGGAAGCAGTTAAGGAAGTAAGAAAACCTTTCTGTTCTAGAGACAGAAGACAGGACACTTTGATAGGAAAATTACTTTATTTACAGGAAGGCCAATGAAATCTACAATGTTTTCACAGCTTGAAAATCACTGCAGTTAGAGAAGGCTGAATGAAGTAGCTTCTTTATCAACCTTTCTAGTGAAAGTATGAGAAAGATATGTAACAAAGATCCTGGAAGGCAACAAGGTCTCTTTGGGCTCTTGGAAAGGGGGAAAACCCCTCCAATCAATGTTTTCTAAAATTGATTTCTAAAGCAATGAGATTGAAACTCTGGTATGTCCTTAGAAATCAAAAGAGAAATTCTAGAGCAAGTTCTCTTCCACACACTCTAGGAACCTCCTAAACTGTTTTCCTTCTGCTGTATTGTATTTCCAGCAGACATCCAGTAAGTTTTATACTGAGAAATATCTTCCATCTCTTGGCCCTCCTAGAACCCACTGCAGAAAAGGCAGCATTTTGCCATGCTCCATTACAAGGAGATTAATGTAAGTTGCCAGTGGCTTTAATTCAGAAATACTTTTGACATTGACTGATACTAGAAAGCACTGATGATGCTCTGGATTGGTTCACAGAACCATATTACAGAGATAAAGACTGAAGCTACAGTCTTTAGAAGTTCCAGGAACTACATAAAATTATCATGGAATTGAAGTATGTGAAGCTGCAATCACATTAATTAGGATGGAAATCAAGCTGCCAGAAAAGACAGACCAGATTGGATCAACATGTGAGAGAGCAGGAATTTGTGAAGCATCTTGATCAAGTGAAGAGAGTCTGGTTTCACTAGTTCAGCATTACTGAAGTGCTGTACTGAAGGTTAAGTTACTTGAGGCTCTAACAGTAGCCCATACAGTGTTCAGAGGAAGGAAGCTGCACGTATCAAAACCCTTTTTGGGATGTGTGTGCTTCTGGAAAAAAGCTATGGCCTTTAGCATTAGCAACCCTTTCCTTTTCTCAATCACCTCCATCCTTCTGTACATTTCATGTTTATGGGGTTGTCCACATTGCTCATGGCAGTGATCCAGTAACAGATGCAAGCAGGAAGAATTAAGTATCCCAAGCAGCAATTGGGAAAGCTGAAGGAATACTCTGCTGTATTTAGTGCTTTTCTTGGCCTGGTATAAGCACTCTGAGCTGGGGCAAGCTGAGATTACCCTACTGATGAGAGAATTCTGGATGTACTTAACACTCAGACAAACTACCCCTTGCATATGTCAAAAAGTTTAACACTTTGAAGTCATAAATCATTTCCATCTTAGCCTTCTCTGTGGAAGACTATGAAGAACTAGGAGTAACCCCACTGTTTTTCAGGAACTTGAGCTCTGATGAGTTTGCCCCATAAATATGACAGACCAAGAACACACACGATAATGCAAAGGACACCTGAATGGATGATAAGGAAGAAAAGGAGATGCTTAATCTAATTCTACAATGCCCTGAGAATTGTGTGTTTCTCAAAAATGTAAGGAAGATTTGGGAACAAGGGAAAAGAAAGGGGAGAGGGCACATGAGAAAATGAGAGATATTGGAGCAGTTATGTGATTTTTTTTTTTAATTTAATCAAGTTTAATAACCCATAACCCAAAGCATATGAAAAGTCTTCAGAGACAGAGATAAAAGTCAAAAGTATGCACTTACTTAATTTGCATTTTCCATGAAAGAAGTCCACAGTGTTGCCAAAAAAATTATGATAAAAGAACAACAACACAATTTCTCATCAGAAAGAGAAAAAAAAATAGAAACTACACACTATTTCTGACACAAGAACTGAACTCTCCATGGAGAGATATTTTAGAACAAAGTTTCATGCTCAAATTTAACACCAGGCAGCCATTGTACCATATGAGGGAGTAAAATTATCTAAAAATATCTAAGATTACTTCCTACCTAGGTAAACTAAAAGGGCCTGGATCCATTCAGAAGATGACATTTTTCCCTAAACTCAGAAAAATAAAAGGCCATGGAAATCATGCTTTCAAGAGCTAGTGAGCAAGTAAAAAACTAAATTCTCTAAGTCTGCTGCAATTGGCAAGTTTCAGCATATTTAGGTCAACCAATATAATTTCTGGTTAGAACAGCTTTGCTATTAGTAAAGTTTGCACCAACTCATATCTCTGTGCCAGTGATTTCATTATCAGTGGCAACTGTTAATATCTGGTTTCTGTTCTGCCTGCTCCACACTACCCTCAGGAAAAGCTCCAACCACACTGCTGTTCTCCCAAAGGCACACAGCAGTCACCATTCACCAGAAGATCTTAAAAGGAACAAAACATTCATGACATAAACTGCAAACACAGAACACTGAAGTCATCCAACAGAGAAACTGCTATCAGTGGGAAGGATTTAGAAACCACTGGGTCTTTATGAGTATAGAAGTAACACAAGACAGATTAAACCTAGTCTGAAATGCAGTTATATAGCTGGGAATAAGCAGAACTATAAACCAGAGGGTTATCAGTTGAGAATGACAGAAGAGGAAAAGGAATTAGATCTATCAGAACACCACTGGCATCAACAAGAGGAACCCAAAAAACAGGAAGAAGTATTATTTTGTTCAAATGGTAAGTTATTCCTTTCTTTAAACAAGATCCTCACAAACATCAACAAGAATAAATTGTCCATATGTAAGAAAGAACAACAGAAGCTGAGTTAAGAAAAGGCTTTTTCAGGAAACAGGAAGATTGGAGAACGTCTTTAATATAGGAAACTGTAAGAATTTAACTTCTAAATTTCTCAAAATAAAAGCTGAAATACTTAAGGACTGCTGTCTGTAAATGTGTAGCATAAACACCCACCAGAACAAAAACAAACTGAGCAGCAGCACAGTAAACTTGCCACAACTAAAGATCAGAAAATAAGTTATTAACTGTCAGAGGACAGATGTTAACCACCTTGTGGTTACTCAAATTGTCAGAAATATTATCTTAAAGAGCACAGAAGGGCCTACCAAAAGAAAGTCAAGTCCTGTAGAATATGTAACTTAAAAGTTCCCCAGTTTTTGGAAACGGTATCTATAAAATTCAGTTCAAGGTTGTGTCTAAAAAAAAAAAATTGTTACTCCTTCAGAGTCTCATCTAGTAAATCTTAGGAATCAAAATTAGCAAATTCAGCCATGGCATAAGTAACCAGTCAATCAAACTTCTAACCTTAAATAGGCCAGACAGAGATAACTGAAGTTTTAACTGCAATATCATAACCAAGAGGGTGAAGTTCTGAATTTTCTTTCATTAATGGACTCCCCTCTCCCCTGTATTTTTTCTACAGAGTCTCCAAATTTCCTGCTCTGGTAGAGAAGTAAAAACCAATAAAAAGGCTTTAATCTCCCAAGAAATTGCCTGAATTTATAACAGAAGTAAAATAAATTATCTAAAAAACTGAGGTATGTTCTATCATCTAGTACAACTTTAAATATCAATTGATTTCAGGGGAGGGTCAGAACCATGATAATACCCTCCAACAGAAGCAAGACTATTCTTAGCTTGGGGACTGGACTTACAAGCTCATTTTGACAGCAGTTAGTAATTTGAGCAATTTAAGACTTCAACTTCCTGCTCCAAAAGAAATCCAGTAAAAGGAAATGTTTGTTTTGGGGGAGATTTCAAGTAATGTGTTTTGGGGAAGGTTATTGCTTTGTCTTTTAAGAATGCTCCAGTGTTTTTACATAGGTACTGAAAACAAACCTTTGAAGTGTAGAGATTACTGAATGTAACAAAAAATTTACATGTAAAAGATAAGAATGGTATAGTTTATTTCATTTTTTTAAGTATCATATTCCTTTCTTCTCAGATATGCAAGTAGGGCTAGAAAAGATCAAGTTCTTAGTTTCATGTTATACATAATAAAATAAACATTACTTGTAACAAAAAGGTGGGAGTAGGGTACATTCTGACACTTTAAATCTGCTGTCTGCCAGAATAACCTAGCAAGAGCTGATAAAAAAGTATTTCTAGCTAAATATATCTCTAATGTATTAAGATTTTGAATGTGATAATTCTGTTTACATATACTTAGATATTTCATTTGAGTTCCTTTTCAACAGTAAACATGCAACAGCGCTAACTATCTACAAGGCTGTGGCTCCACTGTATCTTAAACAAAGCAGGTCTTTTGTAAAGTCAGTTCTATCAGCTAATAAAACCTATCTACTTTCTGATGTCATTCTATTGAACAGAACTGGAACACATAAAATGTTACCATGGCAGCATTTTCTTCCTAAATTCTAAATTAACAAACTCTCACCAAACATATATTATGGCAAAAGGATCATCTGTTAGCAAGCACATAAACTTCACTGCTTTGAATCTTACCTAGAAATCTCCGCTTGGGAATTCTTCTCTCCGTCGACTGTAAATGGTGATGCTCCAGTTAATAATTCATACATAAGAACACCAACACTCCACCAATCAACAGCCTATAGAACAACAGGAATTATGTATGTTATCACATACTGAAGTAAAATTGTTAACAAAAGAAGGAACAGAACAATCCACTTAGAAAGCAACTAGCGTAGGAAGAACCTTCCTAAATACAAACACAAAGGCAGAACAGGATACAACAAAGCATAAACAACTGTGGTACTGACTGAAGGTATTTTCTGTGATAAATTAATTTTATACTGAAATCTCTCCACTTAGCTTTAATTAATTTCTCAAGCTGAACTCTTTCTACTGACTACTAAAGTTCCTTTTCTTTTCCCACTAGAGTTCTTTTTGATTTTTACCATTCTGATGAGATATGAATTCTAATACATACTCAAAATAACAGAGGAACCTAAGGCTTGCTAAGGAGTAGTGGAACTTGAACTTTTACGAGCTTAAGAATGAAATTAAGGAATGTTCAAAGAGCACAGCTTAAGATTACAGTTAATCCAGGCACCTGAAAATGCTGTGAAATCATAGAATGGTTTGGATTGGAAGGGACTTAAATACCACCTCGTTCCAACCCCCTGCCATGGACAAGGACACCTTCCACTAGATCAGGTTGCTCAGAGTCCTGTTCAACCTGGCCTTGAACATTTCCAGGTACGGAGCATTCACAACTTCTCTGGGCAACCTGTTCCAGTACCTCGTCAGCCTCGCAGTAAAGAATTTCAGCCTAACATCTGTTCTAAATCTCTCCTCTTTTAGTTTAAAGCCATTCACCCTTGTCCCATCATTACATGACCTTGTGAAAAGTCTCTCTCCATCTTGTAGGCTTCTCTCAGGCAAAGGTTTCAGAAAAACCATGTCTCTAACATCCTGCAGCTGCAGTGGGTCATGGGTAAAACAGTGGTTTTGTTTGTTAAAGAACTTTAGTAAGGATCTAGCATGAGCCTTGTTACTCCCACTTTGACAGTTTACTGCACTTTGGTTGCTGTTACTTTCCCTGCTATCCATTTTGCATGGACAGCTCCACATGGCACAGGCACTGTTCAGTTATGGTCATCGCTTCAGTTCAGTGTCACCGCTGCACCTCAGGGGCCTTAGAGAGATGGACCGTGGTAACACATGGGATATTTGGCTTCCCATATACTAATCATATTATTCATATCTCTCATACCTCATAACTGACAAAATATTTCTCTCTTTCAAAAGGAAGGATGCTGCTACTAATAATAAAGGAAGCAGTTTAGTCCTTTCAACAAAGTTAATTACAGGTGTTTGAACTTCTCAGATGTACAGCCATGAAATCTGCAAATCAATGAAACTTCTGCTTTACTTATGTTGCCAATACAATACAGAAAGACAACTAGTGAAATCACAACAATTTGTCCACATATTTTATTTGGTTTTCCTTTAAAATATACAGAATCTAATGGCTCATATATTCAGACAAGAGTGTCTAGAAGAACTACCTGAAGAAGTCTCTGTACTGTTACTAGTTATCTTTGCATATATATAATGCTCAGAGAAAATCCCAAAGAATTTCTTCTTGGCATGTTTTTACAAAAGAAAAGGAGGATCTGTAGAATCAGAAATCAAACTTTAAAAGAATACTGAAATACTAGAGCAAGCCTCCTTAAGACAAACACTGCAATAGTCTACAAGAGATTACAGATAATAAATATTGATTAATGAGAGCACAGCATTTTGTTTTCTCTTTTTGTAAGGTCTTTGAGTTGCTAGATATGCAGTAAGTATAAAATACACAAAAGACCTTCTAAAATTACCATCTATGACATGGCCAAAGGTAAGGTAGTAAGTGTGTTAGTAAATAGCTAACACCACATACATAACTGCAAAATCACCCCTACTGCTCAGCTAACAGTCACTATCAAACTGTGAAGCTGTTCCTTATAGAATACTGTATGACTCTGCATGACATCTGAGGAAAGTATCACACAGAACCAAAGACAACAGAACAGAGATTCCTCTTTAAGTCAGCAACAAGACTTAATTTGTAAGCTTTGAGAAGCCAGAATCATAATTCAAGGTGACTGAGAAATTGGAGAGATGCTGTGGAGGTGGCATGACTAAACTAAGAGAATGCAGGAAAGCTTTGATTCGTAAGTTTTAATTCCATTTTTAATAGCAACTAGGCAAGCAGTACAGTAGAAAAAGATGAAGAGGTTATAGTGGAATTCAAGGTAGGTGTGAGACAATGACTAAGTGAAAAGACAAGGTGCACACTATTTTATGTGTAGTAGAAGAATCAGGGAGGTCATTCTGCTGTACTTCAAACTGCCAGATCCCAGCTGTCACTACAGTGCTCCCTAACTGAAGGTAAACTCAGACCAAAAGAGACACAGAATGCACAGAGAAGGAAAAGAAAGAACTTTCTCAGGCAAAAGTCAGACTTTTCCAGTTCTTAGACAGGCTGCTATAAAAGTAACCACAATCAACTAAATTCCATGATCCACAACAGAAACACAACTCAACCCAGTCTACAGCAGAAAAACCACAGAGATTAAATATTCTCCAAAACTTCCCAGTATAGTGAGCAATCAGAATAAGTTATCTAGGAATATTGTAGAATTATTTTGGACAGCAGGTTTTTTTGTTTATTTCAAAAATCACCTGTTAATTATTGTTGTCTTGATCTTTTCTACCCATTACTGACATTTTATTGCATAATAAAATTTGAGTCGCAAGCCAAACCATTTTTACAGTATGAGAACACTTAAAACATTAATAACCTATCCCATACCTCAATAAAGATAAAAGATTTCTCTGATGTCCAGTTTATAATGTATACCAGAATTAGCCACAAACCAGTCATTTTCCACTCTGAACTAGTTTTTTTATTCAAAGGCAAATAAGTGTCAACTAAGTTTATTGTCCCACAGCATATTTAGAACAAATTTTGAACAGAACACAAATAAACCTCAATACCTATATAAATATGCCTTTTACTTCAGATCAGAAGAGCAAAATACACCAAAACATGCAATTGAAGACACAGGAAATAATCTATTTTAGGACAACCTAAAATAACACATACTTAAATAAGAGAACATGTCATATTTTACAAAACCAGTGCAAGCTGAGCAACATGTTGACTGAAGAATTCCTTTATTTTCAGTAATAAACTTAGAACATACCTTATCATGCCCTGTGTCTCCCCCTCTTACAATATCTGGAGCCATATATTCTATTGTTCCACAGAAGGAATACGCTCTCTCGTTCTAGAAAAGAAAATAAAATTTACATCAAACAATTATATTATACAAATAATATGGGATAGATATGGCTAACAGTTCCGAGATGCTGGCAGCAATTCTTCTCCAAATAGCTCAGAACTGCTAGCTAAATAATATTCCATCATATGTAGAGATGTATCACATAATGCTACAGAATATTTAGTCTTCTACGAAAAAATAAAATGTCATAAGTTTGTGTTGCAGTCTAAGATAAGCACAAAAAATTAATCTACAAATATTCTAAAAAAGTCTCCCTCAAGTCTAATGATTTATATATTTCAGAACTACCAAGATTCCCCAACTAACAAAGACATACATTCTGAAGGCTGCAATACCAATACTCTAGATAACAAATGAAACTTTTCATTAAAAAGGGAATTTCATTTGACTAAATTGACAATTTGACTAAATTGGATACAAGATCCTTTGGGTTCCCCATATTTAGGAATTCATTATGACCTCTAGAAAAGTTGTTTTCTTTCGCAATGAACACATATATAAAAAACAACATTCTCTCAAGAAGAGACTTGGAAAGAGACAAGACAGAAAGGGAAAGGCAGACAGTGTTGTAAATTTAATTTTATTCTATGCACTGAATTATTCTCTTGACTATGTTCAAAACTAAGCTGCTTTCACAGGCATGTATAATTGTTCCCTGGTAGCGATTTACCTTTGAGGTCAACATGAGGTCATGCTGTACCTTGCTAATGACGAAAGCACATGTGTTTGGGCCATGCAACATTGTTCCTCCCTTATCCTTCATGCTTCTAGCATTTTGGGGAGAGATCCTGATAGGTCCTTTAAAGAAGAGTGTTCAAAAAAGCAAATATTTCAAAAGTCAGGTTTTACATTTGTAGATTCAGATCTGGAGTTTAAAACAGGTGCTATATAAGAGACTACACTAATGAGAAGAAGCTTCTAAAAGCAAAAATAGTGCTCTGTGCTACCCTAAGGCATAAAAATTAAACAGTCCAGCAGCATATTATTAAACTGTATTTCTTAAAATACATATACTGTGACTGGTTTTTTGGGGTAAAATTCTGAGTCCAGAATAGTTATAAGGCCTCATTTTGTTTATATATTAACTTGAAAGATTAACTTCTGAGACAAACCATATAATAATGAACTTTTTCATGATTCCACTTTCTTTTGACACAACTATTCTCTTTGATAATCTTTTCCAGTACCCATTATCTTAAAGAAATATAGCGTGATAAAAAGCACAAACAAAGAAAAATGTCAGAAATTCCTAGCCCTCCATCAGAGAATCTAAATCTATTTAATCTCTCTGTTCTTTTTTCCTTCAGCTGGGAGGGAGGGAGGGAGGAAGAAGGGTGAAAAGGAAAAGGAAGGGGAGTGGAAAATGCAGAAAGAAAGTGCTCTTCACTTGCTACCTCACCAAAGAGTAAAGATAATGCAGCCAAAGTGAGATACCAAGACAACTGTCTGAAAGCAAAGCACTCTGACCCCACAACAGATCGACACAGAATTGCCTTCATAAAATACTGTAGAATGTCCTGACTTCAAAACAGTTGAACTCATAAAACCCAGGTACTTCTTTGTCAGAAACCTCTCTTTATGTTGTGGTTTATTAAGTTACAGGCTTCATCAATTACATCTAGCTCTGACTTTAAAAACACAGGTTTTAGAGTATGAAGTTTCATTAGGAACATTTAGATGAATGTCACTGTTAAATATGCCTCTTACAGGAAGTCACTAATAGCTTCCGCTGTTATGCACTACATGTGTGTTTAAAACCATTTTCAAAGAATGTTATCTCCAATAACAGTTTAATTTTCTGTCATTTTCTGGTCTCCTGGGCATGTGAGAGACATGGATATAGTGGAAAAAGTTCAGCAAAGAACCATAAATATGATTAAGGGAACCAATGAGGAAAGGCTGAGCAAGCTGAGACTGTTTCATCTGAAGAAGTGAACCTGGAAGTTCAGGGAGATCTCAGAGATGTACAAAAATGCATGAAGGAAGCATTCAAAAAAGAGCAAGCAAGGCTCTTTTCAGTGGTGTCCAGTGACAGGACCAAAGAAGGAAACACTTTTTTACTGTGAGGGTGACCGAGCACTGGCACAGGCTGGCTATGAAGGTTGTGGAGTACCCCTCCTTGGATACTCAAAAGGCTTCTTGTGGGCAACCAGCTTTAGGTGACTGTATTTGTGCAAAGGGCACAATGGGCAATATGACTTCCAGCAATCTCTCCCACTCTGTGATTCTGTCACAAAATGCCACTGTAAGCTGTATTTCAACAATCACTTTGAAACCACAAAGAAGTCTTATTTTGTACCCCCTCCAAATTTACATTTCATTGAACTGTATAACATAAATCCAAATTCCAAAAGCTACATTATGAACACTTCCACATTATGAGAAGAAGAAAGGATGTTCTTAAAAAACAACTGAACTTGGATTACCTACAGGTGAATGCTCATCTTGCACATATTTGAGCTTAAGAATTTTTTTGTCAAACAGAAAGCTCATTTTCTTCCCTCACTCAGCACGCCTGCCTTAAACATTGGGGTTCTCTCCCCTGAGCTGCAGAACAGCAAGCAATTAGACACTAATGGAGGGAAACAGAAGTGCAGCTAACCCATAACTATTAACTCAGTACAATATTGACCTTGTCTTTGAACAGGTGTCATTATGTTTGCTCCAAATCAGCAAATCAGTTCTCTAATGTTTACAGATAATCTGGAGATAGCTTTAGTCTTCTAGCACACAACAGATGGTTATGATTTCTCTTTCTTTACCAAGTTCAGCATCATTCCTGAATGTTTATGCAATAATATATCGTTTAGTAAAGGTAAATAAAGTGGCTACTTCAAACCAAGAGAGCAACAACTTGTCATGAAGCCACTTATAGAGAATTTTGTTAAGAGTTCCTGAATAGTGTAAGATAGATACATTCACATGGACAGCCAGGCCGTTCATTTTGTTAAACTATCTTGCTATTAAATTAGAAAACCAAGTAATATTTCCTTATTACTTTTTCTTTGAGATGAGCTACACACTGACAGAGTGGCAGTCCCAATATTTATTACCAGACTGTTTCTAATAAATACTGTAGTGCTACACACAGGGTAGATTTATAAATTTCCCCACACCAGCTACAGCAAGATTAAAAAAGATAGTGCACTGCATTCTTTCCAAGTTCCCTGCTATCATTCTGACTGATCTAAGCATCCTAGTGAAATGTAACTGCTTTAACCTGCCAGAGCAGTTTCAGTATGTCTCTACATTATTTTAACATCCCATTTTCCTTTTCCTTCATCAAAAAATGAAAGGGCACTGAGAAACTTTAGTACAGAGCGTTAGAACTCTCTTATATCCAAGAGATGGGTAATGCAGATTAGCATTTGTCCTGGAAGACAGCCACTTCACCAAAAAACCCACCTCAGAGCACTATCTTCTTTGCTAAGACCATGTACCTCAACCTGGGCAGCTTGACCACGAGTACACCAACTGCAGAGATCAAAACATCTAGCTCCAAAAATCAACCAAAAGTGCTGACAGAAGGATGGCAGCCTTGCATCACCATGTTCTTGATCATCTTATGGTATCATCACTTGGCTCTGCTTTTATAACCAAGGAATGGTAGGCAGGCCTTTGAAACTATCTGAAAATGTAGAAAGCATGTGTGTAAAGTTTCCTCCTCAATGACAGAGAGGTCTTATGCCTTCAAAATTGTTGAATAATCTCCCTCAACAAATATAAAAAGCACATTAGGATCAAACTCCATTTTGCTGCAGAGACTAATCATACTCACCATGTCTACAGGAAAGGCCTGACTGATGGAGAAACATTCACTACTGTCATAGAAGGATGTGTCCTTTAGAGCATACATCCTATCCTACAGTAACACAAATTCAGTTTCATGTTTTTTAAAACATTTGCAAGGGTAGCTCAGACAGTTATTAAGTCTTGCAACTGCTCAACAGCTCGTAACAGTACATGGAACAAGAACTGCAAATCCAAAGTGAATTACATGAATTATATGAGACTTCAAGACAGTCAAGGTATCAAACATGCTCAACATGATCTTAAAAGGCTCATCTCTACTGGGCCAAACTGTCTTTTTGCAGCCAGCTCTTTGGAAAAAAGGCTACTCCGTTATGTCTGATTTAAGATACTGTGCTGGAGGGATGGTTTTAGTTTCCAGTGCCACAAAACTCACACAGCCCAGAAGCATTGAAAATGTCTGATTCAATGTCCTAACAACATCCATAAAGGGCATGCAATCTAGGCAAAGAAATAGTGACAAAGGATGGGTGTTTCCCAGCACCTTGGAGGTGAAGGTCTTGCAATTCTTCTGAGGGCAGAGGACCCAAGGAACTGTTACATATAACTTCTTCAATAGGCAGAACATCCTTAGTTCAGGGCCTCAACAAAATCAAATTAATTTCTCTACGGAAAAAGAGATTTGCATAACTGAAAAGTGCACTTAAGAGTATCTGGCTTGGAATACTGATGCATATTCCAAGTACATTGCTCTGCACAGAACTAAGGGGAACATTTTTTTGCCACACAAATACTGCTTCAGGAAAATGCTTCAGAGCTTGAGAAATTGTGATTTTAATTCCAAAGTGTAAATGCAGGTGCAGAAAGCACTCAAGTGTCTTAAGACAGTTATTTTTCCATTTGAAGATGTATTATTTAACATTTAAATATATAGCCTTTGAAGTACTTCTTTAACTTGATGAACTTCATCCAAACAATATGTGCCACCACTGCTGCAACAGACACTTGAGTCATAAAATCCTATGGCTTATTTAATTTACAAGTCTTTGTGCAAACGTTATTTAGACAGAGTATTCATTGAACCCATTCTTTTCATCAGGGTCAAAATTAGGACCCACTTCTCCAACTACTTGAAAGGTCATCTTTGAAACACAACAGACTGCTTTCTGTTCTTCAACTCCTTACTGTACAAATACTTTAACTGAGCTAGACTACTACCTGGGACATCATATGACATATTCTAAAACTGTAATACTGTCATATTCCTTTATACCATGAAACTTGACTCCTTAAATAAATTTTGTAACTTACAAAAAGTAAATAAATAAAGCCAAAGCTACTCTTCCCTAGAAGTTCTTCAATAGTGTAAGTATTCTCTAATGGGAATTCCTTGCTAATAGAAGAGATGGTAGGATAGGGTCAAAAGGCTTGGTTGAAACCTAGAGCAAGTAAGTTCTAGCACAAGAAGTTCAAGAAATGAAAACTACATGATATATAGGAAAGAACGCTTATCAGTTATTAAATTGTCTTGGACTAACTCCCTTGCATTCCATATTCATAAAAAATATTGTAGGAACATAGCTTAAGAACTACTCCTTTAATGAAGTCAGTATTAAAAAAATTACAACAAAAGCAAAACCTAGAAATGCTAAGTGCTGTTGGGCCAAGAACACAAAAGCCACCTCTAGAGCTGGAGAGTCAGAGGTAGAGGCTCTGGTGGCATGTACTTCATCTGCCAGCAATGACTACAACTGGCTAGCACCTAGTGCCATGGAGCAAGAGGGTGTATTGACACAGAAGGGAACCAGGTAGCCAAACTGAAGCTCACTGAAGGCATTCAGGGCTGCTCTGATGGTTGAATCTCCACGAGTCCAACGAAAAACTTTCCAATCCAGACAAGAATTATTTACTGGCTCTTGTCACGTTTTTGTTACTGAGAAATAATAGAATTACTATGCTTGTTTTGACTGGGCTCTTCTATGACAGATTTTCAGCAGCATTCTTACAACATTCCTACGCTTGGCCATAGTTTTTAGTTGGCAAATTAAATTACTTCATTCACTGAATCTGATCTCACCATTATGAAGGTTTCTATATGTTATGACCTACAAGAGAAGAGGAATACTTTGCCCTTGGAGGTATTCTGAAATGGCATAATACATTTAAATAAGGTTAAATCTAACACAGGTATGGACTTTCCACTTAGCCAAGGACAATTCCACCCTTTGTTATATGGGTAGTAAAATCCTCTATACCAACTTTCAGAACAGATTTATAGAAGACAAATCAAACATATGAAAAGTCTTAATTTAGCTAAAAGTCTCTGTGTAGTGGAGCTTCTCTTTTAGCAATCACCTAACATATACTTGATATACTGGAAAAATGCAGAACTGCTTGCAGAGTTCCTCAAATACCTATTTTGTGCTATAATTATTAATATACTAACTGTACCTAAGAAGAATTCAATTTCTTAAGTAGTGTTCCATGCAAATTCTGATCAGGAAACACACAGATCACTTTCTATGACTTCACATATACTTCTCTTCACATGGTCTTAACCTTCTGTGGTGAAGACTGGTCTTTCTATTGCATTCTGCTACATAAGCATAGCAGAAAAGTCAATCCTCTTAAAAAGACATAAAAGGTATCATTCTCTCATGAAGGTTCAGTAATTCTGTCCCAAAAGATATTAAGTATCTAACTTTGTATCAGATCTTTTAACAGCTCCCAGAACTAATTTGAACAGAATCTACAGAAGTCCCAACACCCTGCATAAATGCCTGTAACTGCTACCTGGCTAGGACTGCTACACATTTCCAGTGATGGAGAAGCCCTCCCAAATGAAACCTGCCTGTTGCTCTTCCACAGAAGGTCTCACCCAAACAAGGTAAGTCACAAACACAGATTTCCAATTCAGAACTAGAAATAGCAGCAAGAGGCAACAGTACTAGAAACACTAAACAGGTAGTGAATCCTCTAGAAAATTAATGACAGTGTATTCTTGTGAGGTTCCTGAAATGTCTTTGTGTGCATATTTATAAGTATCAATATAATAAGAATAGCTTCAGCCACAATGGTATGGCCATTGTCTCTTCTATTTTATGGTTTTACCAAATTCTTAATAAGGAAGAACATTTTAAACAATATATGCTAAATTGTTCCCTTCTACTAATTTTATTTTATTCAATGTGTATTTGGAAATTGACAGGAGAATCGTTCATTCTACTGTTTTCACAGGGCTGTTGAAGAAAATAGTAATTAGTTAAGAAATAAGCAAATTTGGACACCAAAGGTTAGAAAGGTTATATAATGGCAACTGTATTCAGAAGTCAGACTTAGTTGGGTGTAGAGGCCCACCTAAAGTGTTTCACAGGTTATCAACTTAAATAATTTTTTTGTCCTTTCAACAGGAACACAAAATCCATTTCTGAGTCTCCTCAAATGCCTAAAGTGGTAGATGATCATTTCTAGGCCTGAACAGATGCCAGTGTTTGTACTGCACCAGAGAATTCTCACTGTTGCTCTTCATTTGATTAATCCAGGGAAACATGCTGGAGTAAAACTACCTTCCTTAATTGCTTATACCTCTGAACAAATGCTTCAAGTCCCAAGTTGTCTTTCTTCCTCTGTTAAAGGTACTTTAAAGTTCCAGGCTGCATTAATTAGGCCCTCTCTGGGCCCTATCAGTAGAGTTTCAAATAGCACCCATTAGAAATGAAAAGATATACCAAAATTTCTAGAATACAAGAATCAGTATCATCATTGCTCCTATTTTGTACAGCTGTGAATATATGTAATCAGAGTCCTGAAAGTCATAACTTACAGCTTTGCTACCAACATAAATAGAGAAAACTTTCCCAGGCTTCCAACGTCAGGGCCCTGAGCGCACCAACAGGCTCCACAACCTCTTTCACCAATCCCAGGGGTTCAGGCATCTCTGCTTAAGACCAATTCTGACAAAATGCAGCTGAGTAACCAGTGTGGAACCTTGTCAGGGTTCTCCTCCACTTTCAGCTGGGAACAGAGGTTCAGGCTCCCATTCTTGAACCTTGCATCAGCTGTGCTGTAGATATGTTTGTACTTGGCTGGATATCTCACTGATACTGATCCACCAAATTCAAATCCTGACTTGTCCTCAAGCCTCTCTCCTCATAACAAACTTTTCAGATAACCAATGGACTGTTGCCCAAACCTGTTTTTCTGGCCATAGACTCCTTCTGATCTTCTTGCACCACTGGCCAGTGAGTACATTGATCCATACTTGCCGTGGTCACCCTTTGCTCACACTAATGCAGGGAGCAGTCTCTTCATCCTGCTGCTTCCTGACAAAGTAGTCAAGAGCCACAGCTCCTCCAGGAACAGCCTACAGGACTGAAGAATTTAAGCAGCTGAAGAGTTCATCAGCATCACACAGAGTATCTCATATATTAGCTATCAGCAAACTGGCTGCAAGCTACTTTTCAAGTGAGATTCCCCTGGTAATAAAAAAGCAGGACTATAGGATAAGTCAAAACAATATTATTATAACTGAAAATTTATTTGTAATATGTAAGTGCCACATAGCAGAGGTTCTTCTAACAAGCTGCCCTGCTGAATGGATTTTGCATTTCAGAAAAATCACAAGTAAAGACTGAAAAGCCTGAATTCTTAGCAGAAATGGGACCTGTACCTTCAGTGAGCCTTAAAGATCATCTTATCATAGATACTTACCTCAAAAATAAAAATGCACCAAGGAAAAAAACCCATTTCTATAGAAATTATACCTGTAACATTCTTTTCTGTCGTTTTAATTGCCCAGAATAACAATAATTGCAGTCTTAATTTAGGAAGACGTATGAAAATTGGCAGAAAGCCCTCTCATAGTTCACAGATGAGACACAGGTTTAAAATGGGAGGGAAAAAGATCTTGCTTCAACAAGGTCCTGACCATACTGACTGGTTTCTTCTTTCTACTCACTTTTTTTTGAAAGTTGCAATTATTTTGGGAAACTTGCTGGTTGATAATACCCAGATTTAACACTAAGTCCATATCAGAAAGTGTAACTTCACCTAAAAAGTCTCTCAGCTGAAGACTCTTGCTTCTGCAGCTGTAAACATGTATTCACAATCAGAACTACAACCTTTGCAGAAGACAAACAAGGAAGAGCAAAGACAGGCAAAAAGTTAAGTGGTACAATAGTTAGACTGCTCTGCTGCATATAACAAAATCATAATGAAGACTGTAATACAAAACCAAAAGTTTAGACTAGAATAAGAACAGTTGCAATAGGGCAGATCAAAGGTCCAACTAGTTTGAAATATCATCATATGAAGAATTTTTTAAAAAGTATAGGGTCATGAGAAATTAATTGAGCATCCTGGATTTTGGGTGTTCCAACTTCAAGAAGCCAGTTAAGTCAAAGTACCATATTGGTTACCATGCTCCTTGCCACAGCCAGACTAATGACTTCTGCTTCCAAAACACACATGGAACAAAGCCACTGATATTTTCAAGCAAGAATGAGATCTGCCTGCCAGCAGATGCCATCAGAACAGGCAATTAAAGGGGACAGCAAGGGCAGCTAAACCTTGAACTGAATTAACCAAGAAACCTGTGACCTCTACCTCTGTAACCCCAGAACAAAAGCCAATGGAAGGCCACACCCTCGTCTAATGTCAAGTGGAGATTCAAGAAACCTTTTCACAAACTTTTATGACAGCTATGTTTGCTTTCATGGGGCAATGCAATTGTAATTCTACAAGTAATTATTTAAACCAGGTCCTGATAATGGATTTTAAAGCAAATAATTAAGAGTAAAGAAAACAAAAGTCTCAATTCTGCAGACAAATCCAGAAACAACGTATTACTGTGTGGGAGGAATGCAAGTATGTACCACTGTCAACTTGGATGAACATTTTGTACTAGGTTCTTCTCAAAATTCCAATTTTTGGAAGGCTTGTTTTCTAAAGCATTGTCTTTTTGAGAAGAGAGAAGCAGTAATACCAAGAAAGAACAGTATACAAAGCAAAACCTGAAAAACTCTCATTTCTTTAGAGAGAAGCAAAATTATAAGGTATGGAAGAATATTAATTCTGGAAAGAATTCTGCTAGCTAGCACTACAAGCCTTCAACAGTTAATGTTTTGGGGATTTTTTAATAAAGAAAATAATACAGAACATGTCAATTAAATATTTATAGTTTCAGAGTGATTTAGACGTAAAAGGTAAAGGAGTAGGAGTGGACAATTTTGCTCAAATGCAATCCATCTGGTTCTAAATTCATTTACACTTGGCAGTGAATCTCCAGTCACTTCATTCTTCCACAGTTTTTCACCTGGCTGCCCAAGTTTCATGGAAGTAAGGTATTCAGTTATTCAAAAGAAAAGAAAATCCATGAGAAAAGTGGATTACTGACAATGGGAGCATTTGCCCTCAGAAAATTGTTTTCCTGTGGAAAACAGAATCAGAATTTTTCTGAGTGGACTAGCAACCTAACATCCAGTAGAGGATACCAGACTACTTAACACAGAGATTGGTGTTTCTCCTCAAAAAAGGCTTTTTACAAATATGTTTCAATAGGAAAACAGTAGCCTTAAAGCAGTCATTGTAAGAAATCATGATCTGTCTTGCAAAAATTCTTAACAGCACTTGAATATTTTGGCATCAAGATGTGGACAGAAAGTATTTTATGCTCTGGTCTTCTGCATACTGGGCCATGCTGGAAAAGCACAATCTTCTTTGTGATAAGCACTGAAAAGAGAAACCTCCTGGGCAAAGGTTCAAACAGTCATCTGATCACTGATGACCTGGTTTTGCAATTAAATTAGTCCAGCTCAGTGTGATGTGCTTTTGGAGTGTTTGGTACGTTCTTAATATTCAATTTCAGGACAGTTAAAGTGAAGCCAACTCAAGTACACTGAACAAAGCAAGAAATTTTTACCATTGTTTCATTTCTTTTTCCAAAACTAATTATCCAGGCAGATCTATAACCCATATAACTTCTGTGGACTAATTTCACTATTTGGTTTACTTACTTTTTTCTCTTAGAAGAAATATAAATTTACTTCTTACAACTGGGTTATGTCTATGTCACTGAACAATCCTTTAACTAAAACACAAGTATATGTAGTAAGTCATCTGAAGTATGGGTAATTTTACTCATTTTTGCAAGAGAATGCTCAGTGTTGGATGATGCATTGTCTAATTGCAATGATAAGACATTATCACTTTAATTGGACAATTATAAAGGGTCTTTTAAAGTTAAATGCATAGCTAATCTACTAGGTCATTCCCGTGAGATGGCAGTTCCTGAAGCACTAAATGAGTCAAGTTGTAGTCACTTCTCTCTGTTCTGGACTGCCTTTAAACTGCACTAAGAATGTGTACAAATCTCTTCCTAGTTCATCTACCAAAACTCATAGTGGACTAACCTACATGAAATCACTTTTCCTCCAATGAAACGTCCTTTAAAATCTTTTAAAATTACATACTAATTTTCTTTCCAGAACAAAATGTTCACTCTATCATCAAATAAATGAAAACAAGCAATTCAACAGTGAAAAACATTTGAGAGTTATAAGTAAATTTGCAATTGTGATCAAGAGATTTTCAGATGAAGAAGCAACAATGTATATGAACTATTCCCTCTACACATCAAATAGAAGTACACAGACATCCACCCAACTGTCTTAGGTTTCAATTCAATCATCCCTCATACTGAATATCCAATTTTATATTATTTATTACTAAGGCATTTGTATGCTCACAGACACACTGTTTGAAGACTGACAGCACTTAGTATTTACTATCTAATTTTTTTAAACTTCATTAAGCAAACACAAAAACTTCAGAAAAAAACTTAAACTAATGCAGAAGATGTACAAATGCAGAAGAATTGATCACTTCACTATACTCTGGAAGAAAGTGTACTTTATTGGATTTAAGTAAGAAAAAAAAACATTAATTACTATACATGGTCAAATAGATCTCTTTTACAGTAATTCAATGCATGTGTTCATATGATTTTTCTTGAGATATGAAGATCTCCATGTGTACTAAAATATGATTTTCAGTGTAGTTACAGAACTAAAGGAAATGTGAGGGGAAGGAAAGATTTTAAAAAATGAAGAAGCACTTTAGCAATACACATCAAAATTAAGACCATTCCTGATGACTAGGTTGAACTGACATTGACCAAATCAAAACAAACCAGCACAGAAGTGGAACTATTAATGAGATAAAAAGATAAAAATATGCCTAAACCACAAGTCCACAAGATAAAGGTAGCACACAAAAAATATGATGGAAGACAGATCCCAAAACAACAACTTAGGAGTTTGGATTTTTAAAGATATATGTGTTACAAGAGTTGAGAAAAGCCCACAACACTGAAGTAATTTCACTTGTGCAATGAACAGAAGAAGTTTCCAGTGCTACCAATTGTCCATGTCCCTAATAATAAGTTGTACTAATGTCATGTGCAAATATACTTTGAACCCCAGTTAGACAATCACTAGACTGAGATGCACGAAAACATAAGGATAAAACTGTCTTTTTTACCCCAATTTAGATTTAAAAATCATGAATACTAGCCTTAAATTCATCACGGGGTTAAGAATACAAATGCCATAAAAAGCAGTACTAAATCTCTTTCACTCTCCTAATCTCTTACCTAATCCCATTTGATGGTTAGGCTAGTAAAACTCTAGGTCTTCACAAGCTTTTAAATAAAGTTTGCATCAAAAGTAATTTCAGACTAAAATACCTTGCTGATACTGACCTACCCTATGTGAAAATTCCTTTTTATTCCTTTTTATTCTAGTCATGTTGTTTCTTCTTTTTGCAAGTAAATAAAAGCATGTTGCTTCATTTTACAGATAAAATTAAGGCAATATCACTGTTGATTCAGTTGTAAAAGACAAATTTCAGGTTTTAGCAAAACAGTAGCATAAAATACTTAAAAGCTCTTAAAGCTGCACTGCTTTCACTTGGATGTTTGATTCTTGCATGCTATTTTTACATAATAACTCAAACAGAGAGAATACTTGACAATGCACTCTTCACATGGATGCTGCAGTAGCTGCATGGCAGAAATCAAGAGGTTTCTGTTTTCCTACAAGTCTCAGGTATTTGTTTCCTTTTACTCAAACAGCACTTAAGGAAAAGGAGCTTCCCCCCTCTCCACTGCAGAACAGTCAATCTGCTGTAATTATTGTAGTCCTGTTTGATTCATTAGGTGCCCAGGTACATGGAAATCTTTTAACAGTCATCAGATAATAGCAGAGATAATGAAGGCATTGAATCATGATGATTTCTAGCAAGCATCACTAACTACAAAACTATCCAAAATTCATAAATACATGGTGAAGTATTTCTCTCTAATATGTACTGTATTTAGAGTTCTTATCTCTACTATGATAATTTTTACACATTTTTAATAACTGAAATATATCTTGTTTCAGAAAATCAGTCCAAAGACATAGGTACTAGAATAAATTCCACTTGCTTCAGTACACATTTCTAATGGCAAAGTTCTTGCAAGAAGCAGGTGGACCAGGAAAGACACATGAAGAAAAGGAGAGAAAGGAAATCACTTCTCTGATTAAATTGCAATGCTATACCTTTATATGACTTACACAGTTGTGTAATTTTATTTAAGAGTGCTATCCTAGTGAGTACGAAAACAGCTATACAGGCAAATTCTACCTGTTGTAAGTACATTGGTTCAGAAGTGTAAGTTATCTATTGTAATGATAATGATTTTTTAATTGTAATGATGTTCTAGTAGCAGCTCTGTTGTCTACAGAGAATACAATAGGAAATGTCAATTTCTATGTGTAAATGGGTCATTTTAATTATGTTTAATTAAGTTCAGTAGCTAAATTACAATAGCACACACGAAAACTTTACTCAAGTGCAGACAATTTCTTAGATTTTGAAAGCAAACAACACAATTGCAATTACTTTTTTTGTTAAAGGAAACATGAGAAATGTTGAGACTTTTTACAGAGAAGAAAAATATAAAATGTGAAGGAGAATAAAGAAAAAATATAGTTAAATTAACACATTTCTAAGGTATATACTGAAAACAGAATGGATTAGAGCCAGAAGAACCAACATTAAATGACCAAGGAGCAAGATTGCTTTATTTAATGACTGGGAAAGAGGAATCCAATTCAGAGCATGGATAAAGCAAACAGGTATCTCTGATGCCTATCCAAGTCCTCCCCTTTCCTTGCACTGCTTGTAAGTGATGTGCCAAAGGTGAGCACAGATGAGATGTACTTCTTAAAAACAACTGTTTTGAGACTTTAAGGTTCTGATTCATTCTTAACACTGTGAAGATTTAGGCTTCATTCAACTTTGGCTCAGAGGCTGGGGTACTGTTCCTTTTCTCTCCCTCCAGTGCAGTAATGCCAGTACTTGACTTCATCTCTCATGCCTGGCACAGTTCTTCTCACAGCTCTAACAGGCCCCATTCTCCCTAGCCACACCTTTTACTACCATTCTTTCCTGATGAAAACTGCAGCTCTCTGTACTTAGTCTCTGCCACTGGTGTGGCAATCTCCTGCTAATCCCTTCTCATACCAGCTGAACCTCCTCTTGGTTTCATGCTGTAACTTAGAAGGAATATACTGACATTATCTCTAGTACTTCCCCACTTCAGAAAGTAAAATTTAACATCTTTTAAAATCCTTAGGTCCTTCCTAAATCCTACCAGACTCCATTTGAAATGCAAATATTCTAGAGGAAACTACCAGCTATCTATTTTTAGAAAATCCTTCTGCTGCTTCTAACAAAGACTTTTAGATCTGCAGTCCCAGATTTCAATAACTCTCATAGCTAACATGAAAGCCAAAAAACATCCATTTTACAATTCTCTCAGAATTAAAATCATGCACAATTTTGACTCTCTGAAATCTAAAAAGCCTATTTGGAGATAGAACTGTACCTTACAAATAATTAACAGCTAACATCAACAGTCAGAGATCACTGTGTTAGGTACCATGTACTTATTTAGTAAGAGATAAGCTTTTATCCTAAAAGCTTGCAATTAAGCTTATTAAAAGTGACACAAAGACATGAGAACAAGACAAGATAATAATACATTAATTATTATTAGCATAAAGAAGAGTCATAGCATACCATTTGCCTAGTCATTGCAAAGAATTAGCACAGTCAAGCTTTTTTTTTTTAAAAGCATCTGAAAATGAAAACGTAAGTGACTTTTGAGACTTACGCAGGTCTTTCCCTTTTCATGTCAAGGGCAGCAGAAGAAAGTATGAAAGCTTTTCAGGGGAAACTAGAACAAAGATGTACAACAACACTGGCAGGCCTAAAACCAATAAACTGAAAGCTCAAAACCTAGTAACACAGACAACTAGATTTTGTTCTATGATGTAGGAGTCTGGAATGCAGGTTTTCCACCCTTCTCAAATGTGCTTAGGATTTCAATGAGACTTTGTCATCTTGCTCAATTCTGTCCACACTTACTGGAGAGCCAAATACTCACCTCATCAGTAAGAAACTCCTTACTTAGACCAAAGTCTGTCAGCACCACATGGCCATCAGAATCAAGGAGAATATTCTCAAGTTTTATGTCCCGGTATATAATCCCCAACTGCAAACAGAATATAAGAAAAAGTATTTCCAAATAGTGTAACCAAATCAAGATGTTGCCAATACATTTAAATATGAAGCTGCCAAAATTCACATTATTAAGGTAATCTGACACATGAAAGTTGCACCTCAAAAAAGACAATTTCTCTAAGTCTTTGAAGAAATAACTTAAAAACTACATAAAAATTCTCAGAAATTACACTGTGCATTGACGTCTTAAAATTGAAAGGACAGACTGTATATCCCTTGAATCTAAATGTGACCAAATGCTTGCTGTTGAGTGCAAAACTCAGTTCAGCTTTCATTAAGAATGAAAAAGGATGCTTCTGTTATATGTTCTAGACATAGACCATATATATATGCATGCTTTGTAATAGTCTACAAATTTACTCACTGCTTCTGAGAACTGGAACACTTTTCATGTCCACAGTAGAGCTAGAACTCTACTACTCAGTTGTGTAGAAACAAGGATAACTGAACAATATAACCTCAAACTCATTCATGTTCATACAAATTAGTTTTACTGACATACACTGTTTCACAAGGATTAGTAATAATGAACAAATATTTGTCAATAACACTACTCTTCACCCTGCAGTTAAAAATTTATGGCCTTAATCTGGTGCTCAAGGAGGGACACTTCAGTGGGGATTATTTCTAATTATAGAACTAATGTCCCATTGCTAGATAAAGTTACTTTCAATTTAAAGCAATCTAAATCAATAGTTCTCCCTACTAACTTTGTATGATACAAAAAGAATACAAAGTAAGTCCTCAAAACTAGCACCAGAATAAAGTTATTTTACCTTGTGGAGATGTTCAAGTGCCAGAACGATTTCTCCGATGTAAATTTGCACCTCATTTTCTGAGAATCTCTCTCTGTGTGAAAGATGAGTAAACAATTCTCCTCCATTTATATAGTCTAAAAAAAAAAGAACACAGAACTTAATAATTTCACTTTCTGACAATTTTTTTTTAAGTTGGAATATTATTAGGTACTTTGTAAGCTATTTAGTAACACATTCTACGATCAGATGCTTCTCCTTAATTGTAATTCACTAGTATTTTGTCATGCTGTAAAATATTCAATTTCTTAGAGGACTGAGGGGAGAACAAGACCCCCTTTTGAATAAGCAGTAAAACCATAAAATAAGCCTCAACTATTCTTAAATTATAAAGTTGGTTTTTTTTTCCCACAAAAACAGTCTTTTAGTTATTTAGGAATATGAAAAGAAAGAAGTACAAACGATATCTACAAACAGAACCCTTGTAGACTCTTATGAAATACTCTGATGAGCAACAAGGCAGACTGACAGAGAGAAAAGCAATTCAGAAAACAGGTATTAGGGAAAATAATCAACTATGGACAATTACAAAATTTTCCCTTCACAAGGGAAACCTTGATGGCAAAACTTACTGGAGGAGATTATTTCCACATACACTCCCTCATGGAAACCACAATTTCATTCTTTTCAGGCTACGACACAAGGATTTTCCCACAGTAAGGGAGAGGGGAAAAAATATTACAACAGAGCTCCACTGTAACACAAACATATTTTAGATGTAGAGCAGTTCATGATAGCAGAGTACATTACAGTCATTGATTTGTAACCTCACAGCCCTCATTATTGTAGTTGAGGTCTATATACACAGAGCAGGGAACATGCCCCACAAAGTATTTTCTTGAATATTGTTTCTATAGATTTTGTTGGTAGGTGACAAATCCATGAAAGGGGTCTGGATCCTATTTTAAATCAATTGTTTGAAGGAGAAAGGATATATACAAATTACATGCATTCTGATCTCTCTCCACTTTTCAGTTTTCCAGTTCTCTCTTAGAAAAGGAATATTAGTAGAATCAAACAATGTGAGAAGGACTATTTATCTATAGTAAGCAAATGAAAAATATTTAATGAAGTATAAATAACCCACATTTTACAATTGCTTCCTTTTTCTAAAACAACTTCAGCACATAGAAAAAGATAACAGAAACAAATTTTTTAAGTATTTCTAGCCAGAACTGGTAACTCAGTACAAGGTAAACTTTGAATTGCCAGGCTCTGTTCTAAGGACTGTGACAAATCCAAACCAAAACTGCCACAGGAGTGGCACAACAAACTTAATTCTATCCAGGTTGTAACACTAACCACAGCCCAATGAAACAACCAGCCTTCAAATTCTTGGTGTGAGATCAAATGCACCACTGACACAATGGAAAAAAAAATTCCTGGTTACTTCAGTATAAACTCCACCTGACAGTTCAGATTATTTTTTAAATATTTTTTAAAGTATTAGACAGTTAACCTTGCATGACAAGTTTTGTATAGAATTGATGGTACTCACATGGATACAACACTTTGTTCGTTCAATATAGCTTAAAGCCAACATAAAAACTGGCATCAACTCCCAACCCTGTTTTCTGGAAATCTGGCAGAAATGCAGCTGCATGTCTGTGCTTGAGTCAGGCTAAATTCATATAGCTGTGTAATCCGACAGCATGAAGATCTGTACTAAATATTGCACTGAGGCTCCAATTCTAAAACCTCTCAAAAACTAAAATGGCAGGTTGCTCACACACCAAATTCAGCCAAGTACAAAAACAAGACAGATGCTGGTTTCCCCCCAAAACCAGAAGCCTCTGAAACACTTAAATTCCAAAACTAAATTGAAGTGATTTACACAGACTTACATAACAAGAAATGAAAAACATGTAGCAAACAGTTTGGGTTTTTTCCCTTCAGGGAGGGTGTGAAGCCCAATTGATTTATAAAGTAGCTTTAGGTCTTGTTAAGTAAGAGAAATTTTCACTGTTACAGAAAGTCTTTAAAAGAAATTTTTTAACTAATTATCACTATTTTCTGCTGAAAATGAAGGAAAAAAAGGCCTTTCTGGCCTCAAAACAGATGCTGAGAAAGGATGTAGAACTCATGAAAAAGAGAAAACCAAAACAAAATGCTGTAATGATATTTTAGCTATGAACTGCTTCAAACACCATCTCAACATTGTGTTATGGTGGACACGTGTCCCTGTCTACTCTATCTGCTACACAGCACTCTTCAGAACTACTGGGCCTGCTCCTATTTGATTCTTATGAGAACATAATATCAAGCTTTTAATTTTCTTTCATTTAAAATTCTTTAATTTGAAACATTAATTATTAGCAGTTATTATCAAGGAATCAGAAAGCTATCAATATATTTCTAACTATTTATTTGTGACAACCTTTATGTATTTCTTTAATGTCCTAGTTAGAGGAATTTGCAAGAAACTATATTACGATTTTCAACTCTCACTTTCAAATGGAGTCTAGTGAATACTCCATTTGAGTTCTATATATTTATTATTTCACTGTAGTATATGAAATTAAGGTATGTGAATAGAACATCTTTCTAAGAATTGACAGCTAGAAGTGCAGATTCATTTAACGTTAATAAAATGTTGCTAATTTAATGTAAATCAGCCTGTTAATAAAGGTGAAAAAATTGAAGTTATGGATGAACAGGAATGCAAAACTTGCACTTCAATTAAAGGATAACTTACTTCCTCGAACATTTCACTAAAAAAGCGTATTATGAATCCAAGCCTTAAATTAATCTTTCTTTTTACAATTCTTTTGAAATACTTTAAGAAAGAAGGTTTTAAAAATTGCTGGCAATTTTCTTACAAATACACCTCATACATCAAACGTGAAATTTGCTGCTAATCTGGAAGGCAGAAATATTTCTAAAATTAGAGTAGTACCAAACGTTATGAACAAGCTCTACTTTCAGCACAGAAATGTATGATTTTGGATTGTCTCTTAACACCCAAAAACTGAACCATGAAGGTATCTGAATACTCAAAGATCAAATTAAAACAAGAGGTTTAGCAAAGCAAATGCTTACAGGACATTGATGAATATTCATATACATTTCTTGCTGCATATAAGTCACAGATAACCACTACCCCCTCCAAGTCAGAGTAGCACACTAAAGCTCAAACAGGAAAACCACAAACACAGACATTGTTGAAGATGAACAGTATTTTACTTCCTATGCTCTCTCATACCATCTCCAAACAGACTGTACTTTAAACCACATGAAAAAAACCTTACAGAACATTGAAATAAAAGGGCTCTTTGAATGCTGAAGACTACTCACCTAAAATGAGATGAAGCTTTGTATCTGTCTGGAAGGCATAATGTAAGGTGACCAAAAACGGTGATTGCCTAATGTGCTCCAGGACTTGTCGTTCTGTCCTTGTGTGCTCAGTTGTTTTGGCTTTTTGAACTATTGTTGCCTTCTTCAGCACTTTCATGGCGTACAGTTTTCCAGCATCGTGGCCGCTTACCTTCCTCACCAGGAATACTTTTCCATAGGCTTAAAAATGGGAGAGGGAAAAAAACCCAAAAACCAAAAACAAAGAAAAGAAAGGAAAAAAAAAAAAAACAAAAAAAAAAAAAC
>VZRX01013879.1:61199-83043 GCA_013398075.1 Notiomystis cincta
ACAAAAAAAAAAAAAAAAAAAAAAAAAAAAAAAAAAAACAAAAAAAAAAAGACAAAAACACAAGTTATCTACTTGTAGTACAGATCTGGCTGATACTATAATTACTTTCAATTACTCATTGTTATGGCAGACAGTAGTCACTCAGGCTAAAAATCTACTAAAACACTTTTCCTTTTTCAGATTGACCTTTTCTGAGCAAAATTCCAAACAAATGAGCTTCATAACTGAACACTGCAAGAGCAAGAATAGCAACTGAACCACTTCAGTATTTAAAAACAATTTTAAAAGCTGATGATTTTGTCCTTTGTAATAACCTCAAATATCCATACCTAGAATTAAGCAAAAGTTCCAAGTAAGAGAGATGCTATTTTTTTGTTCTTAAAATACTCTGCCCATATTTGCACAACTCACATACTTTCATTACTGGTTTTATAGCATTGAAGTTACAAAAGCCCATAGAAAAGCCAGTGAATTCTTCCCATCAGTATTTCATACATAGGAGCTTTCTGAGGCTTTCATACTGGCCCTTAAAAGGACTCCTGTGAATCCTACATAAATATATTTGATACCTCTACCAGACAAACCTGTAGAAACAGTAAAGGTTAGAATTAGTGTGCAGTTGCTGGGCCATGATCTCACTGCAATTACAGAGATATGGTGGGATAGTTTGCATAACTGGAATGGATGGTTACCTACTTTTTAGGAAAGAGGCCAGAAAGGCAAGGTGGTGGAGTTCTCTTTATGTAAGACAGCAACTAAAATGTTTCAAAGCTTTGCCTCGGGTGGATGAAGGAGGAGCCAAGAGCTTATGGGTAAGAATTAAGGGATAGGCTAAAATGGGTGACACTGTTATGGGTGTTTACTACAGGCCACCTTATTAGTAAGAGGAAGTAGATGAGGCCTTCCACAGACAGCAGGAAGCAGCTGTCACCATCATGATTCTCACAACCACCCCGACAGCTGCTGGAAAGACATCACAGCTTGGCACACGGGAGCCCTGGACGTTCCTGCAGAGCAATGAAAACTTTGACACAGATGGTGGGGAAGCCCACAAGGAGAGATGTGTTGCTGGACTTTGTATTAACAAACAAAAAAGGACTGGTTGGGGATGCAACGGCTGGAGGCAGCCTTGACTGCAGTGTCCATAAGATGGTAGCATTCAGGATCCTGCATGGAAGAAGAATGGCAATAAGTAGGATTATAGCCCTGGACTTCAGGAAAAATAACTCTGGCATCCTCAAGGGCCTACTTGGAGGAATCTCATAGATTAAGTCTCTAGAAGGTAGGGTAGGTCCAAAAGAGATAGTTAACATTCAAGCATCACTTCCTCTATGCTTAAAATCAGGACATCCCTGAGAATAAGAAATTGAGCAGAGGAGGCTGGAGACCTGCATGGATGAGCAAGACACTTCTGGCAAAACTTTGACAGAATAAGGAAGTTTATAGAACATGGAAAAAGGGTCAGGCCACTTGAGAACAATATAGGAATATTGTCAGAGTACGGCAGGTATGTGCCAAGGAAAGAAAGGTCCACTTGGAATCAAATCTACCAAGCACTATCAGGGACAATAGGGGCTTCTTCAAGGATATCAGTAGAAAAAGAAAGACTTGGGAAAATGTGAGCCCACTGCCAAATGAAGGAGGTGCTCTCAAAGGGTACAAAGAAAGCAGTTACTGAACACCTTTGCTTCTTACTCGCTGCTAAAGCTGGCCTTCAGGAATCCCAGGACCTGGGGGCTTTCTCTTGATTGAGGATAGGGTTAGGCAAACCTGACACCTACAAATTCATGGGCTCTGGAGGGATTCACTCATTAGTGCTGAGGGATTTAGCAGATGTTATTGCTAGACCATTCTCCATCATCTTTGAAAGGTCATGGAGAACAGGAAAGGTTCCTGAGGACTGAGGAAAAGCCAGTACTCCAATCTTCAAAAATGGAAGACAGAGGAAACCACAGGCCAAGCAGCCTCACCTTAATCCCTGGAAAGGTGATGGAAAAACTCATCCTGGATATCATATATAAGCATGTGGAGGAAAAGAAGGTTATCAGGAATAGCAAATATGAATTCACCAAGGGGAAATAATGCTTGAACAATCTGGCATCCTCCTATGAAGAATGAGATACAAAGATGATTAGAGAACCGGAGCACTTCTTATGTGACATAATAATAATAACAACCCTATTTCTTCTCCTCTTCAGTCTGGAGAAGACTGAGAGGGGATTTCATCAATGTGGACAAGTATCTTATGGATGGGTGTTGAGAGGATGGGGCCACACTCCTTTCCATAGTGCCCAGCGACAGGGTAAGAGGCAACATGCACAAACTGAAGAACATGAAGTTCCACAAGAACATGAGGACAAACTTCTTTGAGGATGACAGAACACTGGAACAGGCTACCTGGAAAGGCTGTGGAGTCTCCATCTCTGGAGATACTCAAAATCCACTGGCACACAATTCTGTGCAACATATTCTGGGTAAATCTGCTTTAGCAGAGAGGCTGGATTAAGTGGCCTCCAATGGTCCCTTGCAACCCCAACCATTCTGTGATTCTGTAGTAGACCCAACAGGAAATTATGTGAAAGAATAAGTGTTACTTTTGTAGATGGCAATAGTTATTGATCAAAGAATCAGGAGAAAGGAACTATGAAATGGTTGATGTATTTAGATCGAGGAACTTAGCAAGTTCTCTTACAAAACAGGTCTTTAAAACACCGAACACTTATGGGTGCAAAGCAAGGGGCCTTCTAAAAAATTATGAGCTATTAGAAGACAAAAAGCTAAAAGGTTTTGGCTAAAAGCTAAAAACAAGTATTCAGCTTTTTCAGAGAAAATAAGTCACCACAGGAATTCATTCTGCTGATTCAGTCATATATGAAAAGCGAGGAGAAAAATTTCTTGGTTTAGAAAATTATCCAATGCAACAGAAATTGAAGATGACTGCTGAAAACTCTACCACAGTATCAAAATACTAAATAGCTGAAAAAATGAAATAGTAGAGAAAATTTCAAATAGTAAACATGTAATCCACATGAAGTATCATAATAGCACATAGTGTTAGAACTGAGGAGAGGAAAATACCTGAAGTTACCAAAGACAACCCTATGAGAAAACATCAGTGGTAATCCAAAAAACCAAACAGAATGTTAGAAACTTCAAAGAAAGTACTGAAGTGAAGAAATGACACAAATGTACCCACACCTTCAACACAAACCCAGAAAGCCCTTATGCTGTGTTAGAAATCTTTGTGTGCTCCTGTCTTGAATGAAGCATGCTATTTTTGAACCTTCTGTCTTCTGTCCCCAACTACCCTGCTCCCGTCAGGAAAAAAAGTATAAAACATTAAAACAGGATAAAAGAACTCCTCTAAACATGAAGGGAACTATACATACTTCCATGTTTTATTTAGCCTGAAAAAGAAGAGTATTTAAGAAGATTATATAGAGAGTTAAAAAAGAAAAAAATCAAAAACTGTAAGAAAGTCAGTAAAGAACAAATTTTCATTATTTTTAGAAATAAAATAATTAAGGCAACAAATTAAATCATTAGTTATCAGCATTAAAAGCCATGCAAAGCACACAAACAAATATGCAGTTAAGCTGTGGAGCTACTGCTACATGATACTGGAGCTGTCAAAAATGCAGATGAATTTTAAAAGATTACATAAATCCCTGAGGGAGAGGAAAGCACAGCAAGTGTTGCCAAACACTGAAGAGAATCTCTGGCTCAGGCAGACCCCAAACTGTAGGCTGCTACAAGCTCACTAAGGAAACCATCATTGTAAGCCTCTCCTTAAGCCATCATGACACAGAAAAACTAACCAGCTGGTTGTTCTGTCCAACCCTTGTAATTACCTTCACATCGCTTTCTCAAAGAGAAAGCTCAAATATCTCAAACCTGAAAATACCCTAGACAAGTGTACACTGTCCTGATGTGAGACACTCAAATTTAGCTGGCCTTTAAAAATGCT
This sequence comes from Notiomystis cincta, assembly GCA_013398075.1. Taxonomy (NCBI): domain Eukaryota; kingdom Metazoa; phylum Chordata; class Aves; order Passeriformes; family Notiomystidae; genus Notiomystis; species Notiomystis cincta. Next base: position 65,167 of record VZRX01013879.1, read on the forward strand.
CTGGCATAGAGAGCTCCCAGTAAGCATCTCATGCAACTCCAAATTTCTTTCTGGATTTTTTCCAGATGGGTAATAGAGAGTTTTAAACTACCAAATGACATGTGAGCTTTTTTCCTAGATTTGAGTTCTACTTCAGTGGGTATACAAAACTGATACTGCTCATATACTGAACAATTCTTTTTAAGAAATTCTTTACCTGACTCATTGCACCCTAAGGAATCATGCTTCCCTTCTTTACAGAACTCATCATCTGCAAGACGAGCTTTCATAAAATAAGTTTTTATAACATATCTCTCAAGAATGGCAAATAGAGTCAGAATAGGTGACATCTTCCTATTTTGTGAGATATGCAGGACAGTCTCTTTCAAGATTTAGTATTTTGTGTTGCATTCTCCAACTCTGTAGTTATGAGATCTTGAGCATATCTAAGCTGGACTGAATGGTCACCAACTACTCATCAAGAAATAGATAAACAGAGATGTAAAAGGATTACTTTAGGAAAATAGATATGAGCCATAAATCTTGTTATATATAGATGCAGACCATAATATTGTGACCACTTACTGTTATGCATATGCACCATTTAATGTTATTTGGCTATTTTCCAATACTGGGTGTTAAATTATTTTTAGCATCTGAAAAACAGATCCCTGCTACTCAGATCACTGTTTTAAAGAAACTGCTTCCAAAAGTAGTATTTACATCTTTATAAGGAGCTATTTCTCAAAAAAAAATATAGGTAACACTTGTGCATTTTCTAACGTGCAACAAAAATAGTGCAGAAAATGGCCTTAACTTGCATTTCCCAAATGTTTCGAGAAGCAGCCATAGCTTTCACCAAGTTTTAGCTGGAGCTTGAAAATGAACTTCCCTTGTGCCTTTCTGAAAAGCCCAGTCTGTAGCATTAAACACAAGATTCCTTAGGTTCCCAGGGAACAGTAATTTTATCAGAAATGCTGGAGAACATTAAGCTAAATTAAAATGAACAAAAGTCACATTATTGTAACACTTGGCTACCTGTATCTTTAATCACATTTTATAAGAACATATAAAAATGCATCTTAAGTGAGAGAATGCAGTACCTACTACAGCTTTACATGTAGTATCAGAGAAAATAATCCAGTTAGCTGTAAGAATCTCTAGAAACTATACTCTGTTACCATAAAAGACTTTGCAACACAGAGCTTTTGCCATGGTACAAATTGCTTCTTCAGGAATCTGAAAAGGACTGACAGAATGATGACGATTCTCAGCATTTTTTATGAGAAAAAATCTTAAGTAGCACTATTTTAATCAAATGACTCATAATATATTCAACATCAGAATCTCTGATATCACCACAAGAAATCTACTTAAAAGACAACACTGCAAAAGCAATTTATTTGAGTGGCAGCGAAGAGAGAGCACATAAGCTAATTGCAATACTCTTACCTGACAATTGTACTTCAGTAAAGCTTTTTTAATTTCTCAAAGAGCAACATTTAATGTTCATTCTCATAAAATCTCATGCACATCTCATCTACTGCCAAGGCAGAAATATTCAGCTAGCAATGTATGCCCCATAACGAAACACACACAATTACCAAATATCCACCCCCCAAATTCACTGAAAATACATTAAATGATAGAAAAACTAAAAGACTTCATTAAGAACACAAACTTGGTTAGACTGGCCTCCCAGCTTAAGAGAAATAAAAATTTAAAGAATGGTTATCAGCCTTTATGATAATGAAAAGATTTCACATCAGCAATTTATAACAAATTTGCACTCAATTTGTGAGACAGAAAAAATATTAATTGGGTGCTAAAACTTCCCTTTTACTACTGCCCTTTCCATGAATACAAATTCATAGTAATATAACGTAAGTATATATAAGCATACATATAAGTATACTTAGACATAAGTATATATATAAATATTCATATTCATAGTAATATAAATCATCATTCTAAGTAACAATTCAGCAGGTCATTAGAATATTCTAAAATACACACTTGCTGAAAGACAATGTATTAAAAATATGAAGTATTCTTTTTTCTTTCTTCTTTCTGTACAAATGCAAGCACATTAAGGCATTGCATCACACTAGCTGATTCTTACAGAGAAAAACGGGTGCAATTCTTATTCTTTCCAGCACACTGGATGGTTTTGGTGGAGTCCTAAATTCATCAAAACTTTACATTTGTATCGAGACAGTTTTTTCTTAATTAATCTTTTCAAGTGTTAACATAAGCTACATCTCTTTCTTAAATTACTTTTTTACTGTCAGTGTAAGAATAATCATGAGACTACAAAGGAAAAGGCTCAGAGTAAAAAAATATTTAAGGATTTGAATAAATTTCATTGTATTCTTGCATGATATATGCCTAATGACATCTTTGTTCTGCAATTTAGATTTAGATTTAATCTGCCTAAGGAATTTGGAGGCAGAACTCTCACTGTGCTAGTATCAGTCCATATGATTTAAAAACTGGGATGTGGCAAAGTTAGAAATGCACACAGCTCTACCAGCTACAAATGAGGGGGGAAAGCCAAACAGAAACTGCAACAAACCTCAAATAATAGCATTCTGAAGAATATTTCCAATTCTTATTGTCTGTGACCAAACTGTCAAATATAAGGCATTCTCTGTCATCTTTCCTTAGATATCAGGTAGGCAAAAACCATTAATGGAATTTTTTCAACATTATTACTTACTCCAAGAATAAATTCTCTCTGCCATTAAACAAGCAAGATGATAAATATGGAAGGCAGAAAGTGTCAGGAGAGGGTAAGTTGCATCTTAAAATGTACTTTGTATCATCATTTTGCTTTTGTTTCTTTTTTGCTTTTTTACCTTTTTTTAAAAAAAATGTTATTACAGTAAATAGTTATGGCAGACAATAAATGCCTTATCTTTTTTCTTGTCATTTTTAAAGCATGTAAGTTTTTAGAAGGCAGCTCTCATAGGCAACACAATCTACCATTTGATAAAGATGCCATTAATTTTTAATTATTAAAAAATTAAGGTAAATAATTTTCTTCAAAAATGGTTTTAAAGGTTCTGCATAGCGCTGAAGTCAGAACAACTAACCAAGAGCTGCCTGGGATCATCTTATTTTCTCCTTTCCTTAGTGTAAGACTGTTTTTGCTATTGTCTCTGACATTTGTTCCAATAGGAATCTTTGCTCTTGATCTCCAATTTAATGTACAGATTTTTTCAGAATTCTCTGGTGGATGAAAAGGACAAATTTATCCAGGTTCTTAGATTGAACACAGCTTCCTCTTTTCAGTCTGCTCTTCATGCAGAAAACTAATTTTCCATTTCCAAGCCTTGTCTCCAATTAGCCATCCCACCTACCACTCAGTATACATTCTAGCTGTCCTCAGCAGAAACCGAAGTAAAATATTTAATTGGAGTTTGGAATTATTTTTAGACACTCACTAATTTTGTCTCACTCTCCTGAGCACAGTTTCCCCATTTCTTTCTTTTTCTTCCTTTTATGAGGGAATATTTTATATTTTCTTCAATATACTTTGAAAGAACTTCACAATCTTAACTTTATCAGAATACTTTCTGACCTCTTAGATGAAACTTCATTATATATTCTTGTATAACAAGATTTTTGAGATGATTATTTAAATCTGACATTCATCCCACTAATTTTGTTCCCTTCATATGAATAAATCCTTCAGATTCTAAGGATCTTCCACATATAAGGTGACTATCCTTCCCACATAAGCACTTAAATCCAAAAGATCAACATGTAAAACATTCTCTCATACATGGCAGTTAGATTCTTGTTTCTTATTGTATTTTGTCTTCATTAGTGGACTGTAGTTCAAAAGGTAGAATGGATTAGAAGTGCACATGCTCAGGAACCAATTCTATTGTCTCTTTTTTACTACAATTGAAAGAGTGAACTAAAGTGGCATTTCTTAAAGTTCAGTAGAAAAAAAAGGAATAATCCATTGGTAGAAAAATGTATGAACCAGAATGCACTCTACAGTGTTTTGTTATTTTAAAAACACATTTTCAAAGAATGAAGCAAATAAGCCAAGTGGGCGTGCATAAATCAACACAGCCACCCTCTCCTGTTGTTCCTTTCCCGGCTTTGGGAAGCAATTAGATTACTTTGCTGAACAGTAACCTTCTTCTATAGAATAGATTCTAGTTTTCATTGTCACAGGGAGAAAAGCTTTAACTTGGTAGGAGGGACAAGCTGGAAATACGGACATGAAATCTGAAAATTCCATACTAGCACAGCTATACAGCAACAAAGAGAAAAGGACTTATGCAATTTCAAAAAGTGTATGCTGAGTAGAACAGGGCCAGTCAGAAGTCAAGCCAGTAATAATTTGTTGCCAAAGCAACAAGTATATTATTAACAGCTTCATTAACAGTGGCATACTGTCATGTATTTCATTTTACTGATGTAAAGTGCTACTGATTTCTTCAATGGATAAGTTTATTCTATTACTACCCCCTTTAATGCAACATAAAGGGAGTCAACTCAGACTTTTGCTTCCTTGTGGGTCAGGTCAAAAGAAGAAAGTATATAGTAGGATACAATTTTAATACCAAAAAGCGAAATATAACAAGCATGTTTCCAATTGAGTGTATACATTAGAAGAAAACAGATAAAAGAAAGCAATTCAAATTAAAGAAAATAGTAAGTATGAAATTATGCTAAGCCATACCATGAAAAAAGTTATGACAAAAAATGGCTTCTGCAGGAGAAACATCAATACACAGAGACACTATTTCTAATAATCTTAGATGTTTGTATTTTTAAAACATAAAGGTTAAAAATGAAGACTTAAATAAACCTTCACTGCTGTTACCTGAAAAGACTCATCACCGAGTCTGTAAGAAACTATCACAATTACATATCCTTAAGCAAGGTATCATTTAATTTAACATGCTTTAAGTGTCTTCTGTGGTTATCCCAGTTGCTCCATGGCAGAATATACTTAAAATATTGTAATTAGTTTAAACATCATCTACAATCATCACTTACTGTAACTGTAAGGTTTCATTACATTCTCCCTTACTGTAGATCAATTAAGCACTGGTTTGAAAACACTGCATGCTGCATAACTCCACTGTTAGCATTTTAAAACAGCATCACAGTTTTATTTAGCATTAGTTATATTATAGTGCTATCAATAATGCCTAAAAGCTCACACCAGGATAAAGCTTTCACTGCCAGAGTAAAGATGGCTTTTGTCTATTTGCTCATAGCAATGCCCAGAATGTTTCTCACTTTAGGAAACTAAACTTCATCAGCAAGAACATCTTAGGAAGGTTGCAGAATCTCTGCTACTGGAGGCTTTTAAGAATGAATCACCACCAGGGGTGATGCAGGTATAACTGACTGTCTTGGGCCAGGCAATTAAGGGACCTCTTGGAGGTCCAATCTCTTCGGAATCCTGTTTTCAGCAATTCCATGTGACAACAAACATTGCCAACTGACAGATGGTCACTTACCCGAAAGCAAGGAGAACTAACTCCATTCTGATCAGGTCACTGGCATTTAATGCCATGCAGTAATTAGCAAGCAGCAACCTCTGACACATCTAGTGCATGAGTCTCAGCTGTTATAAGCTTGAGACTGAACAAAGCTTCTTGGCTGCCCTGATGGTCGAGATTTCTGAAGCAAAAACCTCAGGCTATGATTAAAACTGTATCTCAAAAAAGTGAAAAAAATACCCCAAACACTACAACAAACGCCAACTGCTCTTCCTACAAATGCCATTCCAGGATACCCAAGGAGTCCTTGGATTCCTAAAGCTTGCAGGAATCTTTTAGTCAGTTTTTGAAGTAGTTTGAGATCTGCTTAGACAGAAGACATTTCTGGAGCAACAAGACTACTAGAGCAGGATGAAGTCAGACAGGCATGCTTACTCAACTTTTTTTTACTTCACACACACATACACAGAGTCAATCCCACTGCCAACTCACTGAAGTAGCCTTTTCTGAAAGGGGTACCTCAAAAATGACCCCGTTAACCCGAGTGAATAGGATAGTTTTGCACTGCAAGCCTAACAATTATCTGCTATATTGAGAGTATTCCAGGCCAAGAAAAATTTGGCCAATCTGTTCATGAAGAAAAGAAGGTATGGGAGGTAGCAATGGATGACTGACAACAGTTTAATAGCAAGATGGGCTATTCCAGAGGTAGTGCCTAAAGACTAGAGGAGGTCAGGCTACTACTAGTCTGAACTTGAAGACTGACCCAACCACCAACTTACTTTGTACCCCAAATGCAATAGTTGTAATATTGTACTGTGATCTCAGACCAATGGCAAATGTAACAAACAGACAAAATTCAAAAAATTTACAAGTCCAGCCAATGTTCCCATCAGCAGGAGAAAAATACATCCTCACATATACGCATAATTGTTTATAATTTCATTTTTGTCAACCTCACTTGATCCACATTGACCATTTCAGAAAATCATGATTGCTTCTACCTAGGAGTATGCAACACTCATCTATGAATATTAAAGCTCCCTTGTGTCTACCTCTAACTACTGAAATTCAACAGCAAGGGTTCCATTTTCTAGCATGTTAAATTTAAACTTTCAAAAATTTACTTCGGAAACAGAAAAATACCTTCTCAGGTGATTTAACAGCTTAACTAATTTCCTGAAAGAACCTGTATGACAGCTGAAAGTGAAAATCAAAATTCTTTGCTCTTTTCAGTGATGTCTTAGGGAATTACAGCCTCACTGCCAGTCATTAATGGCTGATTAATACCCAAATATTGAATATCACTTAACTAACATAAAACTCCTACAGACCTTGATGATAGTCCACCTTCGTGGTTATCCCAATCTACTCAAAAATGCATCTGAGTTAATACTGACCTAAAAAGAAAAAGAGTAAACACCCTAAAAAGAACAAAAGCCATTACTTTGGTCTGTATATGGACCCGTGTGTTCCTTTAGCGAAGGAGAAACAGGTTTTTTGTTCATTACCATAACATCCTAGAAATCTCCAATATTGTGCTGAAACCCACAATAGAACAATGAACATTATTCATCTTAAAAAAACTAGGATCCGACTAGGACAGAGTTATGGAGCCAACAGCAACCCTAAAACAGATTAGTTAAAAAATGGAGCATCTTCTTTAACAATATATTAAAATTACTGGTTTCTTCCCAAACACACTCTGAAAACTTAACAGAATTATCAAGATCATGCCTTAACTCAGATTAGGTTTTTCACAAACTACATGAAATTGTCACAAATTCTCAACCATATGTTTTCTTCAAAAAAAAATTGCATCTTCAAAAGGGCTGTGCTAGAACATGTGACCTCCAATTTTGTATGATATTTGTGAAAAAAAAATTGATAAAAAATATGCTATGCAATACAAAAGTGCTATCTTCCTAAAGAATGTTCCAATTACCAAAACCTCAGCTAGAAAACAAAATCATATATAGGAGTAATGCTTCCAACATTTAACTTAAAAATAGTGCATCTTACCCCCTGTTCCAAGAACTTTCAGGAGCTCAAAGTTTTCAATGCCAACTTTCTCTGCATGGCCTGTCAAATTTGCTGAAGGGAAAAAAAAATAAAATCACATCAGATATGTAGTACACCAAAACATCACTCAGACATCTTACTACAGCCTCACTAAAAACCAGGTTAGCAGATGAATTAAATAAGCAGTGCTAAGAAAACATCCCAATTTCATACTGTATTCAACTTGAAAAGCAAAGGAAAGCAATTTTCGTGCTGCCATTAGCGTACCCAAAGATATAAAATCACAGACTACTAAGTGAAGCCCATCTAATCTGTATACACCATCTTTGAGTGTATCACTGGGCACCCTGAAAAGAGTCCAGTTCCACCTTGTCTGTAATCTCCAACCACATAGTTACAGACAGCAACCAGGCCATCCCTTAGCCCTTGCACCCTGAATACTCTCATTCTTTTGGATTATATGGTGTTTGGGATAACATAGACAGAGCTCCAACAACTGGTCGTGCATGTAACACAGAATAATTAAAGACTCTCCATTAGTATCAAGTAGAAATGACATTAAATGTATGTAACTCACAAGTATGGAAAATGTAAGTTGCTACAAAATTGTGCCATTTGTTGTACAGTCTGGAAGCACCACAGGAGCTGAAGTGAAGCTAGCTGTACTACTTTTGCTACTTTTGCTTGCAAACAGAACAAATACTCCTGTTACAGCTACATCACTGCTTAAGACAGCAGTAAGGAAGCCACACTCACGTACCAATAAAGGAGTTATAGCAGTAAGGCAGACCTAGACTGAGTTACTGTCTATACAATTAGGGTATGTTGTGTCACAGAAAGTAAAGAACTGCCTTTAAGCAATTTAATATTACATATTACTCTTCTTAACAAGTATTGAAAATGATGGTCAGCATACACATTTCAAAACATTGTCTTTCCTGCCAGGGACATCAGAAGTCACAGACTATTCTAAAGAGACCAGGGCTAGAGTATCCACTTTTTAATGAAGGAGTGGACATCACTGAAGAGATTCAGGACTCAGAAATTCTCTGGACACTAGCTAAGTAAGTGCTGAACTCAGGGTGGGAAGAAACTTTTCACTTCAAGATCCACTGATTTGGATCTTCCACAATGGACTACTCCAGAAAGGTTTTGCTATCTCACATCCTTTTAGAGTGTCAGCAGAAGGCTTTTCAATTAAACACACTTCTAGAACATAAAACAGTCACTTAATCCTGCAATATTCTTGGAACTGAAGAGAAAGAGAAATGCTGCATCTCCAGCAACATGATGAAGATTTGCAGTGCTGGCTGTGATCCTAAAAAGAGATCAAGTCTTAAAAGTCAATCCATTAATCTAAACTGTACCATAAACTCACATTCAATAACATTAGTAAAACCTTTTCCACTTTCAAGAGGCTACACAATAAAAAGCTGAGTGCTATCCAGTTTGAATTATTATGTACTTCTTTCAGTGTGAGCTGTAATTTTGCATTATCCACTTAATTCCATTTTGACTTCCTTTTAGGATGCTTAATGGCCTTATCCTAAAAAAAATAAAATATTAGATGTCTTGAAGGTCACTGTAATATTATTTTCATAGTAAAAGGAGAAAGTTACACCACAAATAAGCATATGATAACTGCAAAATAATATCTACCTCATTCTTTTTACATTATACTGAGGAAAAAAGCCAACCCACAAGATAGCTAAAGGGTGCTGCATAACACACACAAGAATGACAGGACACTTGAGACAAACTGTCTCACAATTACTCCCTATAAAGCAAGAAGTAAAATTATCCTTAATTAAAAAAAATAAGAATAACAAATCTTCAAAGCTAGAAGAAAAGAGTAACAATTCCCAGAAAGTGCTCCTCCCAATGTTGCCACATGGCAATGGCTTGCTCCAACAGCCTCAGCTGCATCTCTGAAGTCACACCTCAAGAAAAGCAAGCTGAAGAGCTTGTTTCTGCCATTTTCTAATGAGACCCCTAGAGCAGTCCTTTATCTTCATCTGCTGAAAGCAGGTACTCTGATACTCCAGCAGAGATGAAGTGCAGTTTATCCAGGATGTAAGTTGTCATCCCAACATTTCCTTAAACTTGCTTTCAGAAGCATCAATCTCAAAAGACCAATAATTCTATTTACCACTCACTCCCAGGAACCTGAACAACCATTTCTGGAGGACCTTTCACTAGGGATGCTCTCTGCAATTACAAAACTGTTTCAAGACTGAGATGTTTTAAAGGACTGTGATGAGACCACTTCCACCACTACGACTGACAGACTAGGGAAAGGCTTCTCACACCTCACAGACATCACTGCGCTGGAAATGGTATCAGAACCCAACCCAACAATTGTCTGTGCAAACTGCACAGCCTATCTGTAAAGACTGCAATGGGATGTACATTGGTGCACAGGAAGCAGTTTCAGAAACAGAAAATTTACTTCTCCATGAACTTTTTTCTTCAGGTGTTTGGGGCACATCAGCTGAAGTGCACCAAGGAATGGAAGAAGGTTTGGACAGGAAGAGAAGTACTGCCCAAGTCAACAGGATGAGAATTTCTCCACTAATAATATGAAGCTACACATGCCACAGCACTACAAAGGGTAGTTGTACATAATGGAAAAAAATAAAAAGCTAACAAACCCCCTTGGGGATTAGCTCACTGCATAGGTGCAGTTAGAAAAATCCTGCATTTACTAATGCTCTACTGTAGTCCACACTAATCAGCTTTGCACCAACATGGTTAAGGAGAGTATGCAGCTGAGGGCAACAGCAAGAGATAACACATCAACTCAGAAACAAATAGCAAAGGGAAAGGCCAAGACATCATAGCATCCATAAAAACAAAGAGGAAACAGAGGTACTAGTCACAATCATCACCTCTGAAGGTAGAAAGGAAATATCCAGAAATACTCCCATTGCCAAGACAAGCCTCCCTCTACAGCAGGGACACCAGTGCACAAAGACCAGTGCTGTCATTCTCAGCCCCCTGGAAATAGGGCAGTCTATTTATCCAGAATAACATTTCTGCTTGATGGAAGATCTCCAGAAGATGTGAGAGACATGGTTATCATCTGCACTTTACCTGAGCTTTGAGATGGCCAAGACTGAACTAAGAATTGTGCAAGCTGGTACTGTGCAATGACTCTATTAGATTTTAATTGCATTTCTGTGATCTTGATAAATAATATTTCAACAGTGTTTGTTTTCAAGTTAAAATGTGCTCTGTCCTCTGTTTCTGGACTCCACTGCATACAGGTCTTAAAGCAGACAAACAGCTAGAGCTTCCTCTACTGAACTAGATCAAGCAACCTTCTAAAACAAGCTCTGCCTGAAACCTGAAACCTGTCTCTGCTATTCTCTGCAACACAAGACCAATTCTTCTGTTTTACTGAGCAGAACAATCAACCTCAGGCAATTTCAAGAACAGAGAAAACAAGAAGGAAAATGAAACAGAAGACATTCTATAATATTCCAAATATTAGGTTGCATTGTCTAGTACCAATATCCACTCACCTAACAGATTTACTCAAGTCACAATATCAAAGAACAGATGTTGGTTTAAAACTTGTATGTTTATGCCTTACTCAGAGTGGAGAGGGGTACACATTCATTTTGGGGGAAAAAAAACCTGACATCATGCAATAAAAACTACACAACTATTATTTGTTAGACACTGAAGAAAACACTTATGTTATACTGTTTATCTGCTATATAGAGTTATACTTTGTTACTGGTTACAGCAACTTAGAAGTAAAAAGTCCTTGAAATCTGAGAGACCATAATCACCCAGTGTCAGGTCACTGAACAAGAGAACCATTTAATCAGGTCAGGGTACTATCTTACGAGCTTAAAATGGAATTTAAAAACCATAACATCTTAAGAATATTTTTCTTAGGCAAAAGAAAGAATGTAGAGCAAAAATAAAACACACATGGAGTTCTGAACTCATGTGAAAGAAAAGAAAATGAAGTTCATGCTGCTCTGAACTCTAGGATATCAGTTAAGGTAACTGGGCTGGTAACTACTGATTCTCTAGAATAATAGATGCTTAAGAATAAGACCACCCAAGCTGAGAAAAAAAAATTTAAAACTTGAAAAAAAATCTGGAAAAAATTCAAGCTCTCACAAAGCCGCTGATCCCATTCTAGAAGGCTTGGAAGCCAAACTTTCCACAGCCAAAGATGACAAAGACCTCTCTCAGTAAGTCCTAGCTAATACAGTATGTACACATATACATGTATGTATAACAGCATGCATGTATGCTGTATGGAATATGTACGTGGAAACTCAGAAGCATAGAATGCTGTGGAAAACACAGTAAGAAACTGTCATTACTGTCATGAAAATAGAAGATGGAAGACTATCCCACCAAAGATATTATTTGCATATAGGAAGCTGAAATAAATACAGAAATCCAGACATCTGAGACTGACGATGCAGACTCACAATAGTCTGAACTGGAAAATGCTCCATGTTAAGATCCATTTGCATTCAGCAGCAGCCCTTTTCCTCTTACAGAGGAGACTTTGCCACGAGGTTTATCATTACTGTGAGCTGAATCAGTATGAGGTCACCAAGATTCAACCCAGAGGCACCTCCACAGTCAGCTAGAAACTTAATCTGTAGCAACACTATACGTCACATAATTGAAAAACAAAACCAAGCCAACCAAACAAAATAATTAGACAAGATGCCAATGAATGAGAGTTGAAACAATCAGATATCTAAAGATTGTGCATATCTTCTCAAACAAAAAATTATATCTAAGTATAAGACATGAATCAACTTCAATTTTCTCTATCATTAGTAATGAATGAAAACACCTTATAAAAATTCAGTCACAGGAACCTTGGACACAGCATCAAAAGTAGCAGAATACAGATTAATTTATCAACAAAAAAGAGCAACTGATAACTTACATGGTGACAGAAGGTATTTACATATTTGTTTATGCAGACATTAGCCAGGAAATTTAAGAATTATCCTCTCCCAGGTAAAGCTTTTATAACCATCTGCCAAGCCAGCAGAAAATACTTACAGATGTCAAGAAAAATGAGAAGCGGAAACAGACACAGTAGATCCCAAAACAAAACACAAACCCAGATAAATTGACTGCGTGTAACGTGAGTCTGTCACAAACCAGGTCATCTGCCTATCTACAGACTGAATCAGAAGCAAAGAAATCTCAGTAGAATTTGCACCTCATTGTTCAGATTCTGTGGGAAGGAGGAGACAGAGTATGTTTACCACAAGATACCAAATTATGCAATGATGGGGATACAATAAAATATTTATGTGAAAAATATATTGGGAAAACATATCCTCAGATACCCAGGCCTTGTCATATGGTTAAGGAATTCTGGCAAGTGTTCTTTGAACTGCCTTCTGAATAAAATCCTAAAATGTATTAACATGCCATGTAAGACTCCTAATTCTTCTGTGGAATCGAGCACGAGCTTTTAAACAACCACATTTAGAATACATTGCACCAAAGCTAATAAATAGGCTGACAATAAAGATTACAACTACCAGTCCTCATTTATATTAGACATTTTATAGAACAGCACTGAGACAATGACAGGAAAATGATCAATTGTACCAGACCCTTGTACAGATCATTTTAGCCAGCTTTGTTAGATGCCAAAGCCTGGAGGGAGGAAAACAAACAAACAACAATCCCACTGGACAAAAACAAACAAACAAAAAGCCACAAACACAACCCAGGAAAGATCAATAGCCGTCCTTCTTCTTCATAATCAAAGTTACCAGAAGATAAATAACAATAAATTCCTAGACTACAGAGTAGTTTTAGAAAATACTGATTGTGTAAAGAGTAAAATCCAGAGATTTAAGTGGTATTAAAGATGATTAATAAACTTTAAATACTCTTTTATAGTTCCCACAATCCAAGAACACATATATTTTAGTGCTCAAAAGAGAAAAGTAGAAGCAAAAACAATCCAAGCTTTGAAACAGTCAACTATTAGTACCTCCTGATCCCTAAACAATATACAGTATTGTTAATAATATTAATGCATTATATAGTATTATTATATATATTGTTTAGAATGTAATGCTATAACACGTTAACGTACTGTATCTGTATATTGTAAATAAATAAATCAAAAATCTGTCTTACAGAAAATTTTATTTTAAAAATATCTTTTAAGTTTCGTAAAGTTTCCTTTTAAAAACAGAAAAAAAAATACTCTACGGGTGCCAGATGTACCTACAGAGTGAAGGCTGAATTCACTATTCAGTGCATGATTCATCATGTTTTTTAGTCATAGGAATTTTCACAATTCCCTACTATGTAACATGAACCTTCCAGTTTAGAAATAAATATATTCTAATTTAAGTTTCCATTCAAGAAGGCATAACTAAGAATTTGCATTATTAAACCCTTTAGATAATCCTTGTATTTATTTTCTGAAGCCTTTTATAGTTTCATACTGAATTAGAAGTTTGACTCAAGGGGAAGTTCCAAATTCTTCTGCCTTTGGAGTTTTGCAGCCCATTGCTACATTAACTTCTGGGCTATACATGCCTTTTCTCATGCATGTTACAGTCTGGCAAACTGCAAAGTAAAGCAAGTTCTTTAGCCCAAAGCTTGTGATAACATTAAAACAAATCCAGTATCCTCTTCAAAATAGACTTGCTAAAAGGAAAAGAACAATACTGTAAAGCAAAACAAACAATGTATAAAGAGCTCACTGCCCATACATTCACAGAATGTCTCAAGTTCTCTTCAAGATCAGAGTTTTGATAATCTCTGCCTCTCCCAGGGCAAAGCAGGGAGTGCACATGCATGCCACAAGATAGGCAACCTCCTAGGTAGTCACTCACACATGCTTCAGGTGTAGGATCCTTTGAGCCTTTTTTCCAAAAACAAGAGCTCTGACAGAAGCCAAGAGGAGATGGGGAGGAAATCTCACTCTTAACTGTTCTGATTCCTTCTTATCTTCTGACATCACAAGCCTTGTCTTCTCTTTCCATATCCTTCTCTATCATGTAAAGTGCTTCCCTCTGATAGGCTTTACATTTGCCATTGTTCAGTTCCACAGCATTACCAAGCAACAGAAATGTTAAGATGCAACAATGTTCTTTTTTCAGTGTAAATAATATGTAATTTCTAAGGTCTGCAGGAAAGATTAAAAGTTGCATTAACTCTGACAGTTAGCCTTCAAAAAATAAAACCTTTCCCTTTATGAGATTCCAGGAATAGATGCTAAAGAAAATTTCATTTTCATATTATTTTCACTGGCAAGCTTCCGTGAGAATCAGAGACAGTCACCACTTCCTACTAGTTCAACTTTGGCATATTTTTGCTTCTACTTCCTGAAAAGAGATTCCACTTTCCCCAAAAACTCATTTTCCTTCCCAAAGTGAGACAAGAAAGACAGTAACTATTCTGAAGCAGCTGAATTGTGAACCTTCTATCAAGAACAAAAATGGTTTGATGTTAGGAAAAGAAAAAAGCTTGATAAATATCATTATTAAATGACTAAAAGTCAGTGCTCTGTCTAACCTGAAAAACACTGTATGTATGTACACACAGCAGTGCCCAGTATTTGTAACAGAGCACGTCACATGGTATCACACAGAGGCACTCAAGTGTTCCTTCCCTATCACAGACCCAATCTACATGCCTATCAAGTGATGTTTTTCCAGCAATTACTTTTTGGTCATACAACAGAGGAATTTCAGGCCTCTAAGACTATGAGATATAAGGCTAAAATTAAACCTGACCCCACATATCAAAAGCCAGCACTGTAATTTCAAAGTCTAAAAGAAGTCAAGCTGTGGTATGATAGAGTTAACCATCAGCTGGTCTATGTAGCAACAGCACTGCATATGCTCTAACTTAATGCATTTTCATATGCCTCCATACTTGCTTGGAGGTAACAATCATCTGTTTCATTCTCTAAGATACCCATTTAATCTTAAATTCAAATTCTAAAGTATGTTCACTTACTCACTTGACCATAAGAAATGCCTGTCCCTAACTCATTTAATACTTTTAGAGCAATTCCAAGACCAAGTAATTGCAAATGCCAAGTGTAACTGTGGATTTACCTGCATTCAGTTGATCTGAATTAGTGAGCTTGTTACCATGGGGTTCAAGTAACAGCTTCCATAATATGAAAATAAGATACTCCCTTCTCAAAGAAGCCACTATTTCTACTACAATAGTAAATTCTTTCAAAGCACTCTGGAGACTGACCTCTTTTTCATCTGCCAACTGACAGCTACTTTCGATACGTAACTCTAAATGATTCAATCAGTCATAGAGCTAGCACCATCAAAGAAAAAACACAGAGATGAGGGGAACACTGGAATCTAAACAAATTGCACATTAAAAGGTATTCATGATATAGGACATATTTAGGAATGACAAAGATCTGCTGGCTCCAAGTTCTAGTTCTTGCCTGTCCTCTCGCTCCCTTTCCCAAAATGAAGCAAAATTAAACAATCATGCTGCATGCTTTAAAGCTGTGGTGGGTTGACCCCAGCCAGCAGCTAAGCATCCACACAACCAGACACAGTACAAAAAGACCCTTTGAACATCAAAAGTATCCTATAGGTTTATGTATTTCTCTATCAATATAAGCTGACTGCAACTTGTCTCCTCAAATTATTGTATCTCTGTGCATTCTATAGAGACAAGTTCCGAAACAGTATCTCCATACGTCTTGCATAGCGATGACACTATTGACACCTTCAGGAGTAGGAGTCTCCCAGGAGTACATGACAGAGCAGCTCCCTCCTCCACCCTGGTGCTCCAGAAATAGACAAGTCATTGCTAGAAAGCATTTTTCAGAAAGCAGAGTTTTCTAAACACTGAATATGGAAAAGAGAACAAGGAGGGGAGAAGCAACTTATTCCTGCTAAACTGAATTTCAGAAGCTTAAAAAGACAAACAAGGTTGAGAATTTTTAAAATAAAAGTGAGAATTGGTACTTCATAAAGCTTTATGATCAGGATTAAAATAGAAGTTGCTTATTATGCTACATTAGACATTCTTTGCCTAATTTATACAAATGTGTTATTCCACTGTCTTTAAATAAGGATCCCTCAGGGTTCTCAACCTTTATAAAAGAAATCTAGGCATAGCTATGTAAATATATTGAATAAATGTGTCCCACTTCCTTTCCCTCTTCCACACTTTAAGTGTAGCAACACCTATCAAGACAATTGTTTTTCCAGCAGCTCTTTTACTTCTTCTTGAAAGAAGGAAACTACAGTCCCTTCGGTTTCTGTAGCTAACAAGAGACCGCCTTTTTATTTTTTTCCTTCCCTCCTCCTCCTCCTCCTCCTCCTCCTCCCGCCCAGGCAGAGGTGATAGCCGTGCTCCTCTGGGGCAGCTCCCCGAGCCCGGGACCGAGGGGACCCAGCACCACCACCTGCCTTGCAGATCGGCCCCTTCCAGAGTGCCAACTACATCAGCCCGGCGAGCAGCTCTCCCAAACTTTTGCACTCAACAGCATCTTATGCTTACTCTCACTTCATCATGAAGAAAAAGATGATGACAGAAAAGGAGTGAAGGACATGGTTTAATAGCGCCTTCATTGTTAATCAATACAGAGAATATACATACTGATTATGTTTTACACGGACTTCTAAATTAACACTAAAATTTAGATTTACTACAGTGTTCAAGTTGCCTGGAAACTTCTCAGAAGCAGAGATTCCCTATTAAAAAGAAATAAAGCTCTTCCCCAACACAACAACCTACAACGGAGTATTTCTGTTATATCTTTAAAGGTCATATACATTTCACATATATACCTCTCCAGAGGGTCGTCAATTAACTAGAGAGCCACAAGAAGATTCATAGACTGAAAAGCCAGATAACTCTGCGGTTACGTGTTGGCACATTCCCCTCCCTACAATTCCGGCATTTCACCGAGGTCAGAGAAAAGCTGTCACATAAAAAGACTTCATTTAGGACTGGAACAAACCGCCGCCCCCACCCCCCCACTTAGCCACAGAAGTCGGTGAAACACACAAATTTTTAAAAATAACGCTTAAAATTGAGCCTGGCTACCCTTTATCTCCTTCAAAAGCGCCAAACAGCACCGGGAAGTGGAACAGGGGAGCCAGGCACGGAGCAGAAGTCGAAGTGAACTACTTTTTTCAGAAATGAGAGAAGGCCCCCTCCCCGCCCCCGTCGCACACGCTCGTGCCCTTATCTTCCAGCTCATCCTCCTATTCCCCCCGCCGCTGAGATTTCCCTACCGGTCCCAGCCAACTCTCTCGGAGCCCCCTGCTCCGCAGTGCCTTCCCCAGCCCGGGCCGCCCGGGCCCCTCCGCCCCCGCGCGACCCCGGGCCCGCCCGCTCACCGTTCCTCAGCTCGTGCTTCACCGTGAGGAGCGGCAGCTCCGCTTCC
>VZRX01013882.1:7938-20354 GCA_013398075.1 Notiomystis cincta
TATATATATATATATATAGATATATATGTAGAGGGAGGAAGAGTTATATATGCAATTAAGTATGTATATTAAATGCAACCATCCTATTACGAAAAGGGTTCTTTTACATTTTACACCACAAAACACAGCATAACAAGAAGTCTTCCTTGAGCACTTAATCTACAAGTGTGCTTACTTATCTTGGCAAAGGACTAACTGGTACAATTTCAGATTCATTCTTAGAATTATCACACTATCCACTCTTCCTTAATGGGACAGTTCTCTACTACTTCATGCACTTTAGACAGGATTTCAGGCCAAGAAAAATGAGGATGAAAAACAAATACTCTCAGCTAATACAGCATACAGCAGCATATAAAGTACAACACTGTACATTTCCATACTCTGTTTCCTCATGATTTCTTATCCTGAAAGAAGTATGCAAAATAAAGTTCTCTCAGTGCCCTTGTTCAAGCAAAAACCTCTGGCCATCACTCCCCACTATGCTACACAAAGAACAGATGTCCTTAGATCCTTGCCGATACTAAGATCCAGTACAATTTGTATATTGAAGTAGAATTGTTTCAGTTACACTAGACAAGCAGGAAAAAAAATGATAAATTATTTCAATCACACTCATCACTGAAAGTTCTCACCCACATCATTTAGATTTTCCCTTAAATATTTACAGAAAGACTGATGCACAGGCATTAATAAAGTAACCATTTATTCTGAAATCCTGTAATCTTTCCCATACTTACATTTACCTGTGTCTTAGTTCTTTATTGTTATGCTTTAGAGTCACTTTACTTTTTCAGAAAACAGTACCCTAACATTAGGATTTAGCAGTAAGAAACTGAGGTTTAAATGTTTTTGCTGTAAAATAAACTCCTGTGCTTTTTCACATCATTAACAATTAGCGAGCATAGTGTGAATACAAACTGAAACTCCCTGCCTATAATAAGCTACAACACAGAGAACCTCAACAAAATCTACAAATTTCAGTCTGCAAGATGTTCAGAACAAGCCAAGCACAGAGCCAAATTGGTAGACTGAAATATCACACACAGCATGTGTTTTCTGGAAACTGTGCCTAACAGGGTGGTACCTTGCTTCAAGCTACTGCATCAGAGCCTTTCAAGACACATATGATACTCATCACCATGGTACCTGCAGATCTGTACTATACAAATTTCCTGCTTAGAGAAGCCTTCTTCTCCAGCACTATCAAGCAGCACCAAGATCTAGAGCTGTAAAGAGCAGCAAACCTTTTTTTCTGCAAAACTAGTTTATTTCCATACACATCAAGTCAACAGCTCAGAATTTCAATAGGGTTAACACTTATCTTAGTGATATATGCATGAAACACTACATGCATTCTTATACAGTCAGTATTTTCATCATTTTTCAACAGTGAAATACCAAATATTAATAGTTATTAGTATTGCAAGCTGGCAGACTTGGTATGTGGCACACAAATAGGTGAAAGTTAATACTCCTTAAGGCCTTTCTTCTTTGCAGGATCCTTTCCTCACCTCACCACACACTCACCCAGCCCCTAAATGAGGTGGCCTTCAATTGTTCTCGGACAGGATTGTTCATATTGATTGAAAATGGAAATGGAACATTTAGGAAAAAAATAGAAGAGCTGACTGTCCCCTAGAGGAGAGATCATCCTGAAAATTCTCACAGGTTTACTGTAGTTTAGTAGATCAGTTTTGTTAACATATAAACATCACCTTTTTCATTAATATCCAATTTTCTTTTGCCATGTGCTACAAGCAGGCTCTAAACTCCAGAAGACACACTCTAGAGAAACCAAAACTGCTCTGGCTAAGCAGCATCTTGACACTTCACAGTTCTTGGGGAAAGGGAAAGTATATAAAACAAGTTCCTTTCTTTAAGCCCAAGCCATCATTTCAAAATAGCCAGACACCCTCATAAAGGCCTGAGTCAAACCAAACCACCCAGCACAACAGACCATCAAAGATGTGGCTCCAGCTGCCAAAAGTTTGCCATCACATAGTGAGCAGGAACAGGGAGGGAAGAAGCAAAGCAGTAAGAGATGTAGTGACTTGCAGCATCACTCAGGGCCCCTGCTGACACACAGCCCCAGGCTCATTCAGGGGGAGCAGGCACCATCTGAGGCTTCACCTGCCAGCCATACTGCATAAGACACATCAGCACAACCATCTCCATAGCTGCTGTCAACAGCCAGGCAGAGCAGGAATGCTGGCAGCAAACAGCAGTGCAGACAGAACTCCAGGTGATCCAGCTTGGGCAACAACGTGAGGAACCATTTTCTTTGTGGCCTTTCCCCGTCCTTAAGTCTTTCATCTTCAGAATAAAAATGTATTTTGAGAACTCTCCAGAAGCGTGATGTTTATTAAAGAGAAATACTAACATTTTTAACAAGCCAAGTGATTTACATGCAAGAGATGAGTAATGCACTGTGAAATGGAATAGAACATATAACTACATCTTTTCACAAAAATAGAAAATTTATTCAACTACACTGGTGTTACAAACAAGCTATAAAGAACTGTGCTACAAAATAAGAGCTGCAAGACACAAAAATGCCATTTGATTAAATTTTTTCATTATGCTCTTAGTACTTTTTCTTTCAGCAGGCTTTATTTATACAGCCATGCAGCATTTAAATTATTTTTTTGGCACTGGAACCTTAATTCAGATCAAAGTGATTTAAAAGCCTAAGTTTTCTTCTCCTTTAATTATAAGAATGTAAGACATCAGAAGTTTAATTACAAATAATTGGTTAAAAAAAGAAACCTTTCTTCTGCAACTAATGTTAATTTTGCCACAGCAACCCTCTTCTCTTTGTTAAAAAAAAAAAAGAAAAAAAAAAAGAAAACAAACAACCCCCACAAACAAAATGACCTTTACAAGTTTCCTCAAGTAAAACTCTGAAACTGTTTGAAGAAAATGAAACACATACACTGAAAATTCATGGAATTTATTACAAGGAAATTCTTGTTATAATTCAAGATTTCGCAGTAAAGAAATACATAGATAGAAGCATACCATACTTAAAGTATCTTCCCAGGAACTGTACAGTGTTTCTTTTTGGCATGAGAGCTGGAAGGAGGGCTGGAAAGCCAAAGAAAGGATAGCAGAATGGGAGCAACCTTGCTAGAGACTCACAAACCAAACTCCCAAACCAAGCTCCAGAAATTATTTCAGAGAGTTGCCCAAGATGATTCACCAGTTAAATACTGGCACCAACAAGATCAGATGGGCCAATACAGAAAGGCTTAATCCAAGATATAAACATTCTTCTCATTTTAGTAGTATCTAGAGTGATGATATATAACACACAAAATAAGGCTTGTTAAGATCCTGCCTCAAATGTGAGTCTAATTTCTTCATCTTCCTAATAAAATATTAAAACAATCAACACTGTTGACACACTAAATAGTAATATCAACTAAATACAGTATCAAATACAAGAGAAGGCATGACAGCACCTTCATCTCCACATAACTGTTGGAAATAAGAGCATAAAACACGTCACAGTGTTCCTTCACATTTATTTTTATTTGAAAAGAAAAATACTATTTTTAAAAAGCATATGAAGCATGAATAAAAGAGTATAGAGCAGAAGGTTCATAACCTACAGAACAACAGCTACATGTTCCACCCACAGAAACACTTGACACAATATGGGCTCCTTCTACTTCAGTAAGGAAAATCCACAGGGTTATTTGGAAGCAGGAAACTTAGGAAAGTTACTCTAATGGTCAGAAGTGACTGCAGGCATCTCATGCAAATTTCCAACTGGACCTAATCCTCTTCTCAAAGTAGCCCAGTACAAGTCCCCTCAAACAAAGGAGCCAGCCAAACATAACTGGTTCTGACCCAGGAAAGTTGACAGGCTGTGAAATGAAACCAAGAATATTCCAATGTTTCCAAAGTGCTACAATATCACAAAGACTAAAAATAGCAAGGGGGTAAGTCTGCAGAGGGGAAACTACTAAACAGCCTATAAAGGCACAGGCATTGTGTGCTTCAAAAGGGAGATTTTTTTAAGTGTATTATTTAATATCCTGCTTTGCACATTGGGCAGCAAGATCCTCCCATGTCTTTTCAAAGGTCCACCATTGAAAACACACTCTGGAAACAATATCAAACTATACACAAACTATACCCAAAAGACTTGGAGAAACTACAGTTAAAGTCAGGTCATAAGTGGCAGACTTTTGAAATTAATTCCCACTTTAAGATTTCATGTGAGAGACCTAAAACAAATCAGTCATTCACAAAAAAAAATAAAAAATTCTAATTATCCTGGATTAAGAATTCCAGTTCTCGCCAATTTGCATCCAAGATGTTGGTTATTACTTTATAATCCAATGAATTGCATGTTTCAATGCAAAGTGTCTACAAAAAGCCTGTCAAGTGTATAGGCATTAATATAATAAAGAACTTCAATTTGACAACTCACAACCTCACTTACAGCCAGTTGAACCCTAAGCATGCTACAAAAACACCTCTGGGAAAACACCCTGGGGTAAAATGCAGGCACAGGAATTACCATAACCATTACATGGTTCCAAACCTAGACACACAGTGAATATTTACAATTTAAATGACAACGGGACAGACCTCCTCTCCCTACCTTCTAGAGGCAACTTCAGTACACCAATCTTTTCTACACACAAGCTGGTTTCCTCCTGAAGTCTTTCATCTCCTGTTGGAAACTGGATGAAGACATATCAAGCAGCTCTTTGATAAAAGCAAACAGTTTCATGCTGTTTGGCTGGATTTCAGCGCTTGGTTTTAACTGTGATATCCCACAATCAAGGGCTTGGCTGACCCCTACCTACAGACAGGTTTTTATTTTCCTTAATTCTTTAAGATCTTTCTAGTGACAACATCCCGTGACTCAGAGGTTTTTCTTCCTCCCCTCACTAAGTAATTATGTCACCTTAAAAGTGCTCCAAACATCAACTTTAGGAGTCTATTTCCAGTACAAGAGTATTTCTTAGTGCTTTATTCATACACTGGAACTCCATGCTGGCTTTTTTAGTACCAAAGTAAATAACCATTACCAGCTTCAATAGTTGCTGAGAAAACATAAAAGCTATTTTAAAAAGCATCAACTGAGAAATATTCCTGCATAGAAATTGGAGGCTGGATGCTGCAAAGGCACTCCTGATGCATCATGACCCTGGAAGCCCATGCACTCAGCCAGGCACCACCTCCTAAGTAAAAGTACCTGATTCACAGAGAACCATACAACTCTGAGCTACATTCCCCTGTGTCAGAGGGAGAGAAAAATCTTATACAAGCAGTTAACTCAAGTTACACTTAGAGCAGGCAGCCAAGCAATTGGAAACACAATGTACAGAAATGAAAGGCTATCTCTAAGTTGGGGCTGCAGAAAACCACTTGTGGTGTATCTTTTAATTAGGTATTTGAAGTGTTCAGAGACTGGTTTCCCACCTAAGCACTGGGTGCAGGTCATTCTACAGCAATGATGGGGAAGCAGCACACTGAGTCTGGTTCCTGGGCCCAGCTTCCAATTATTAACTGCTAGATGTAAAAAAAAGCCACAGAGGTGAGAAGAGAAGACTGGACAGAGATCTAGGAAGGGCTTAGGCCGTTGTTGAGTGGGTTTGTTTCCATGACAATTTTGGCCACTGAATAGTGACCCTGTTTCAAGAGTTCAAGTCCTTTTTTTAGGATTTAAGTATGCAAATTACCAAGCTGCATGAAAATAGCATCCAGGCACTGGCAGGGACTTCACAGCAATAGTTCTGCTACCAATTACGGCGCTGTTCCCCTGAACGCGAATTGGACTAGCAGACTAAAACACATAGGAGGTAAAAAACATACATTCCTCTCATTAGCAAAACAGCCTAGAGTAACACTGAATTCAGAAACACCCATCCTGGACACAGGATGCTAAATTCAGAGAAACCTGTCCTCCCCTGAAACCCTGGTCAGAGGGCAGGGCAGGGCTTTTGAGGTCTACTGACAAGTTGGTGAATAACAGGGGATTCCACAGACCAGCCCAGTCATCGAGAAACAATGGTTTGTACCATCATATAGAAAATCCGTGTTCAATTATCTGTCAGTCTCCAGCTTCCTGGGCCAGCTGGGACTGGGAATGCTGCTGAGGCCAATGTGCTTAAATCCTGGAGAGAAGGAAATGATCTGAGGCAGTCAACAGTGACCCTCGTGAATATATTAAGGAGCCCTTGTGGCAGACTAATGGCAGCTCTCTGTTGGAAGAAAGATGCCATAAAAGGCAAGGTCTCAAGTTTTAGTATAACAACAGAATTCTGCTATTTAATATAATGATAGTATATACACCCATAGTGTTTTTACACATTACACTATTTCTTAACAGTTTTTGAAGCATTAATGTGGGCCACCTGGACAAAAACATCAATATAATTAAGATATAAAAGACAAAACACCTTATGCTGAAAGCACAACATTTCCAATAAAACAAAAAGCAATTAAAAAGATGAAATGAAGAGGTAAAGGAAATAAGGGACATGAAGACAGTAAATGAGTATTATTTACCTCCAACTGAAACCTGCCACTATTCTCAAAAAACTTCCTCATGAAGCCACTAGGACAATGAAGGCTAACAGAGTAATTCACAGTGTCCTAGGGAACACAAGGATTAGTATTCAAGGAAGCCACTTTTACTTTTTCTCCCGCTTGAAGCATAACGAGGCCAGGAATGGTCGGTGAAACATCATCGATGAACCTTCCCCAGTCACAGAGGCTGGGTCACAAAATTTTATCAGCTTCAAACAGTTTGATTTACCAATCTTCTTTTTTCTTGAAGTAAAACAGAGATTGATATATTATTTGATCCTTGGCTGCTGCCCCAGTGATCCAGCTCGTTTCTTTGTTTCATAATCAGCTGTCATGCACAAACAGCAGCAACCCTGTGCTAGCCTGAAGCATCCTCTGAAGACAGAGCCAAGTGCATGTCGCTGCCTTTGGTGATGTCTGTCATAAGCCATTCACAGGTCCACAAAATATTTCAACTGTCCTGAAGTAACAAACTGAGCAGTAGTGTTGACATGTTAAGTAATATTTAGGATGCCATTCCAAAGAAACACTTTCCTCTGACTCTTCGAGTTTCATTCACCAACGAGCTAGCCTTTGGGGGAAAATGGTTTAGTATGGAGCCCTGCAGAGGGTGAAACAGGGAAAGAAATTGCAAAATTTACACTCTCTTACTAGGGAGGGACTGCCTGTACAAAAAATAACACATCTTAAGTCTGGATGATCATCCTGAGACAGGGTAAGAACCTGATCTAGCAGATGTGAAATGAAATCCTACAGTCATCCTGACTTAAATAACCTGCCCACAGAACAAGCTCCCACTCTAAAGGATCATAAGGAGTTTATATGATCAGTCGCCCCAAGTGGGAAAGCAGAGGGAGTCAAAGGTTGCCAAGCCCAGAAGCAAACAGTTGGCTTCCACAATCCAGAGAAATTACAAAATTTATTTTAAAACTTTCAGCATAAGATTCAGGTCTCCAGATAAAATACTTCCACCTTTCAAACAACCATTTCAGATAAAAATTTGTGTTAAAAGAACAGAGACGGAAATGGGCATTTTAAAAAGGTCTCTTTTCCAAAAAAAACAGAGTTACCGAAAATCTGAGTAAAGCCTATAACATATTTAGAAACAATATTTTTTTTTAATCTAGCATAAAACACTGGCCTAAAGAACAGATTCACCTTTACATAAGTAACAATAACACTAAGCATCTCTGCCTTCTGGTTTAGTCTGTTTCTCCCACTTTGTTTTTGCAGCAACTTTCACCACAGGTTGCCAGCAGTCTTGCATCACTTTCAGCATCAAATATCTCAGCTAAAGAAAAAAACTCCATAAACAAACAGCAAAGTCTGATTCAGTCAACTTCACAGAAAAAAAAACTAATTAAAAAAATTAAAAAAAAAAAAACAACCTAGCAGCAAACAACAAGGGAAGGGCAAAATTCCAGATGGGGGAAGCAAAGGAGCTCTAATTCATCACTCTTGCAGCTATCAGATGGTTAACAAATTGAGATGAGATACTTCTGAGCCTTTCAGCAACTTTGACTCTGGCAAACTTGAAGGATTCAGAAGTGCAGCTGGAATACATATGGGAGATGTTGGAGAAAGTTGATCATTTGAATTTGTAACTCCATTGTGTGCTGGAAGAACTTCCTGCAGATGAGGCACATCCCGTCAGTGACTCAGGGAGACTCTCCGTCTGCTAACAGGCATGAATTTATTCTCTGAACCAGCTACCAGAAGTGACATGCTTTAAGTTAGTGTTACATATGCAACAAGAATTTTAAAATAAAGCCTGTGGGGACATAATTTCTTTTTTTGCTTTCTAAAATTGCTATATTACAGCATCTCAAATGGGAAAAAACCCAAACAAAATAAAACAAACCACCCACTGATATTTTGATAAAACTAAGATTTCATATTTTGATCAAAGCATTCATTCAACATAATTTTTTATGCAGAAACCATTTTTAAATCAAAAGCCAAATACATATTTAGGTTAGGTTCAGCATTTAAAAAAGAACTGCTATTAACAGAACATTTTTGTGCTGGGTTCATCCCATTAGATAATCAGTTACTGGTTCACTTGGTTAACACTCAGATACAACACAAACTCAACTACAAACCTTAATTACATAGCTTAAGTTACTCAGGCATCTTCTCCGAGTTACTTTTATTCATTTATAAATATGTTAAAGCTCCTGTTTAATATAAAAATTATCTTTATAGTTGTCTGAAACTAGCGTGCAGAAGATGGAATAGAGAGGACAAAGGGAAAACATTACAGAGAAAGCACACAAGTCCCTGTCTCCTCATCACCATCCTCCCTCCTGGAATTCAGAAGACTGCAGCTACCTGTAAACTGGAGCTACTAAAAGCTACTGGAGAGGTGCACCTGGAGCTGAAAAATTGAGAAGACGACAAAAAGGGGCCATAAAAATCACAGATGTAAATTAATAATCAAATATACACACACAACAAGGAGACAGATGGCAAGTAATTTTCCCCAGTGCACTTACACTTGTTCTTCTAGTGCACGTATTTGGGTCACTTGCTAGATTAAATCTCATGTGGCAGACCCAACAGAGGTACTGTCAAATGTGTATGGGCTCGGCTGTTTTAAAATGATGCAAGTCTGACACTACAGGGTGAAAACATTTAACAGGATTTTTTCAGTGCAGTCTGGAATATTGCCCAGCGGCTTTGAAACAGGGCTGATGGATATTTCCTACCATCAGCAAGGCTGCCCCATTCAGGCCTGCTAAATAAAATGCAATGTAAGCTAGAGAAAGTAGGCCTGTGCTACCAAGTTTCATGGAAGAGCCCTACACAGACAAATCTGTACACATTTTCCAGAACATCGATTTTGTCAATGTGTCACTGAGACAATACATCAATTAAACCACGCTCTCCCTAAAATATGCCTTTCTTCTGAGATTTAGCAGAAAGGACCACCTCCACGGATGAGTTGCTTTTGCCATGTTCACTGTAACAATGCCTGACCTTGGATACACAGAGCACTAAATCTTCCCCATCCCAGCTATAAACTGACAGTGACCTGTCCTAGTCAGCACAGGCCACATGAAGGGCACAGCTTCAGTGTAAGGCACCTGCAAGTCAAATTCCCAGGTGGGCTGCTGGGGCTTACATGGCAGGCAAAACCAGCCATGCCTATGTGTAAGCCTACCTGCAGCAATGGGTTTCCCTCCTGGAGTACTGGTAGATACTGGCATGAAACACAAACTGTGCATGCAGAGATTAGCCCCCTTAATATGGCAAGAAGCTGGATTTAACACAGAGCAACAAGCAAGATCTTCAACACATCTGCAGGAATGGAAATTGCATTTCTCTCTACCCTGTTAACAGTTTCAAGATGATTTTGCTTAACAATAAATAAAACCTTTATTAACCAGTAATGTGAGCTACTGTGTCATTAAATATTTTGCCCCCTCTTTTTTCATTCATCTTTTGTTTTGGGTTACTGCATGCCACATTAAGCTTCAAACAAGTAAGTAAAAAGAGGGGAAAAATATGTCTATTTCCTCCTAGCTGAACAAGGAGGTTTTGAGCTGGGGAGGTAAAACTCTCAGAAATAATCTACACACGTAACTAGGAAATATCACAGCTGTCTGTAAGAATTACAGTGTCAGGGACAAGGGTGGCAAAAGCTTGTGTTTTCTAGGTCTACATCTACAGAACAATAAAAAAAGAACCAAAAAAAATCCAACAACACTGCCTCTTTACACTGACTCTTGTGTTTAGAAACTGACTAGAACTGACAACTGACAATTTCTTTCAATGTAATCAATAAGTCAACTGCTGAAAAATATCGGGATTGCACTGATTATGAGCAATATATCTGCTTAGCCTGAAAGAAACAAGTTAGGCAGACTAATGACAAAAAGTAAGAACATGCACATTTGCTCACTCAGTTTCCTCAGGCTTAAATTTCATGCTATTTCAGTTTAAATGGGTAAAGGGTGGGAAACAAAATATTGAATCCTTTGATACAGAGTCAAAGCCCAGACTACAAGCAAGTTTGTTATATCACTGTCCATACAGTCTTTAGTTTGGTGCCGTGCTGCTGCTAAAATATTAAGTTTTACCATCGGAAAATTGATTTTGCTATAAGACGTTTTATGATGCCACTTAATCTTGCCCAACCGACATAAAAAAATACAGAAAGCAATTACAGACACCCTTTATGTAGTAAGTTTGATCACTATATTAAAAAGAGAACAGTGTGATGTAATTTCAATATAATAGCAAAGGAAGTAGGAAAATAGCCATGGCAATATGCTGGCCTCCTGAACCAAGACATTGCTGATTCCCAGCTTAAATGCACAATCTTGGTTCAGTTAAAGTTAGTAGCATGATCCATCTCCCACATGGAGGGCTGTGTCCTGCAGCTCCACCATCGACCTCCTTTTCTACTGTTACATTTCAAGCTGGCTCCTGCGGGGCAGCAAGATTCTGTGATTACAGTTAAAAGAATACTTTGGGTCTGAGAGCCTGCCTCTTTGAATAGATAACCCTTTCTAGTTCAACAATTACTAGCATGAAACAGCCCTTTCTGCCTTGTCCCTTCCAGGACTGCAATTGAAAAACATCCTAATTAGATGACCCCACATACAGAAATGCCATTAACTGGCTTTCAGAGCACTCTAGTCAATGACTAAATCTTAGCTACAATGACGAGAACTACTTTATTTAGTTAGGAGGTAAATACATGAACAAAGCAGTCTTTTAGAACACCTTTTAAACAGTCTGGGATTAGTACTAGCAAAATCAGTGTGTGTGACTATCTTTCCCACACTTTCAGAGATGACACTCAAATACCACCTCTTCCTAACTGCACTAAAGGACACTCAGCCAAGATCAAGAGTAACCTTGACCTCCACATAAAGAGCACCAGAAAGTACTTCATATTGCTTTCCATGCCTAGCCCATTTGAACTGGCCTACAGGACAGACTTTTAAGTTTCTGATTAAACAACCCAGTTTTGCCTGAACATTGCAACATATGCTACGTAGGGTTATGTAAATATTCCAGAACTCCTGCAGTTCTTAACTATAATAAGCGGGTTTAAAATAGCGTCACTGTATCAAAATATTCACTACTTCCTATTGATCCAACTCAGACCTCACATTTCAGGGCAACAGCAGACTTTGCTCTTTTATTGTTTACGAATGAAGCTTCAAAACTTTAAAATAGGTATAAGAAAAATCATTGCAGAAAATTGGAAGACTCACAGAAACCTAAAACCACTTAATTGCTCACAAGGCTTCAAGTACATGTAAATGACCTGGAGGGCTGAAGCCTGAATTGCCACATTCTGCAGCCAACTCTGTTCCCAGCCGGAGACCTATACCAGGACTAACACTTGGCATTTGCTTCCAGTATAATAGGTTTAATAGTAACAAGCCTTGAAAACAGGGGGGAGTATTCTGGAAGCGGTGACAGATCTTAAACACGGCAGGTGCACTGTAATACCGCTTAAGGGAGGAAAATTCCAAGTTTAGTAACTAATTACTCCAGGACAGGCAGGTTATTTTCCAAGGCAAACGTCTAATCAAAGACACATCTGACCCTTTCGCATCCCATCACCGCGCCGGGAAGTTCAACTCATCCAGCAAACACCCTCCTGATAAAGCACATCCCTCATCCCACCTCACCGTGCCTCCTCGCGTTCCTTCTCTCACACCAAAAGCTCCAAGGCACCAACCCTGCCTGACAGCTGCTCAGGGGGTTCGCTGGCACCGCGAATCTGAGCCGCGCCGTAAGACCCTCCGCTCACACACACCCCGAGGGGCACCCCCTCGCTCGCTCGCTCGCTCGCTCGCTCCCTCCCTCCGGCACAGGCAGCCCCGCACGCGGGGCCAGCTGCC
>VZRX01013882.1:21350-34438 GCA_013398075.1 Notiomystis cincta
GGGCCGGGCGCTGGGCAGGGTCCCGCTGCCCGCCGGGCACAATCCGGTCCTGTTTTCCTTCCCCTTTTCTCCTTTCCCCGTTTTCCTTTAACATTCTGTTTTCCCTTTGACTTCTTTCTTTCTGTCTTATTTCTGTCGTTCTCTCTTTTTAGATGCTGTTTCTTTCTTGTCAGTTTTCTTTCCTCTTAGTTTCTTTTCCTTTCTTTTCCCTTTTTCTCTCTTTCCCTTTTCTCTTCTTCGTTTCCCCGCCCTTATTTTCTTTGTTTTCCTGTTTCCCTTTGCCCCCCTTTTCTTCTTTTTACTCAGTCCTGCAGAATAGGTCAGATTAGTAGGAAAGAGAAGGGCCATAGCATTGGGGATGGGATGCCAGAGCAGGGGGCTCCACGCTTGCCCACAGCCTGCTATTTCCCTCTCTATCAGTGTGAACACCTATGGGGAGCTCTTAGCTCAGATTACAGTTAAGCAAAATAGCTGAAACTTGGCAGAGGGGATCAGAAACAAAGACACCCCAAGGCAAGGAGTGCTGCAAGCTGGTGCTCCCTCAGGACAGAATCACAACGAGAGGAGGGGTGAGTGTAGCTAGAGATGCACACGGAGTGGGACAGATAAATAGACTGGAAAGGAAAGACAGCTGTGGAAAATAAGGCACTGAAACCATCTTCCAGAATTCACGGGATATAGAGGCATGAAGTTATGGAAAGGATTTGGGTCCATCGAGCTGATTATTTCTTTTTTATAGAGAGTTTTTAAAACGTTGCCTCCTTTCGCTGCTGGCCAGCCCTTTAATGTAAATGATTCCTCATGATTTCCATCAAGTGGCACATCATGCTGTCCCAGAAGAATGGGAGTCTGTTCATCAAGCTGTGTCTAATAAATTGGGGAGCTTTTAACAAGTTTTCTTTCTCCTCTATGTGATTATTTAATGCTGTTCTTTGCAGCCTCAAAATATACGAAGTGCATTAAAACCTCTTTTCAAGCCACGCTTGAAGTGCTCCTGGGAAGTCTGCCCCAAGTGACACAAACATCTCAGCTGCTTCTACTTAGTTTGAGGGAGTGTGTTATCACCATCAGTGGCAGTAATTACAGACATGGGGGGAGGGTGCACTTTTTTCAGAATATTAAATCTTTGAGGGGCCTTATTGAACCCATTAGCAGATCACACTGATCTGGCATTAAACTTTTCAGCCTGAAGCACTGAACATAGTAACCTAGATTTTAAAGAGTTGGTACTCTTTGTTAGAAGACCTGTGGTCCTTCCTTTCAAACACCAATTCTCAGTACAATTCTGGACCTACTGCCAAAATCCCAGTCATCACGACTTAGCCCTTGTTGCTGCAGTGGAATTGCTGAATTTACCAGTCAGTAGGTTTGTACAGCTCCTTCCTTCGAACATCCTAATAAACTCTGCATAAAAAGCAGTGTAATTGCTGCTGAGTCATAGTGGCAGAAGCCTCTTGTTATCCATCAAAAGCATATGTATTTTTTCTTCAAAGGCGTAGGACTACTGACTGGGTTAGATGAGGTCTGGCAGAAAAGCTTTAGAAACAAAATAGATCCTCCAGGAAAAAAAAAGTTTAACAAAGCTAGGCACTGTCTAATAAAAGCAAATGTCAAGAAAGGGTGGGATGAAGTGTGTAGGCTGTGCACAGAGTTCCTGTTCCCCAGGACATCCCAAGTGCTCCGGGGCGACTGGAAGCAGCATTAGGGCTCCACCAGCCTGTCCAAGTAGATTTAGCTGCACTGCAAGAATCCACAAAGTCCGTATCTTGCAGGGACATTTCTCTGTATAAACAAAGGACAAGTTTCCTCCCAATGGCAAGAGCTGTCTCCAGTGGAGATAACCTGCTTTGTACAAAGATATAGATGGCAACATGTGCGTGCACCGCCCCACCTGTCAGCTCTGGGACTCCACAAGCCAGGCCACACCAGGGGCAGCAGCCAGAAAGAGACAGTGCAGAAACGTGGGGACAAATGGAACATAAAAATTACTGACCCTGTTAGCAACACCACAAAAGAAAACAAGAGGGTAGAAATCAAATCATGATAAAAGATTTCCTCCTCAGAGTTAGTTAAAAGTATTAAATGCATGTAGTTATGAACAACATTATGTTTTACTGTATCATTGAGAGATATCAGACAACATTCTGACTCATAGCAGATTTACAATGTGATGTGCAGGAACCACAAGGTGTCAGAAGAGGTAATTTAGAAGTTCAGATCTGTCATTAAGCAGATATTTGAAAAACAGTCTTTACCTCCAGAAAGTCACAGACTGTGGTGCCAGGGAAGAGGGAAGAGGTGTAATGTTGTAACAACACATAATAATAACAACAGTAATTTTAAAGATAACTAGAGTTACATAGTCTAACAGCTGATCTACTATGTACAGCTTAGTAGGCAAATACACTTTCTTTTGCTTTATTGAAAATACAACAGTCAAAATGATCTGGTTTAGTACTAGTTGGGAAATTCCTTCATTAAAGGCATTATGGACTCTGAGTCACTGTGTTACTAGATATTTCACCTAAAGGGTGTCTGAAAGATTAAGCTGTGGCACAGCATGTAGAAATACATGTCTGTCACAGTGACAGATTTGGTTAACCGGTCACTGA
This sequence comes from Notiomystis cincta, assembly GCA_013398075.1. Lineage (NCBI taxonomy): Eukaryota > Metazoa > Chordata > Aves > Passeriformes > Notiomystidae > Notiomystis > Notiomystis cincta. The sequence continues at coordinate 23,963 of VZRX01013882.1, forward strand.
CTATGGGACCTTAAATGTCAGGGTAATGCATGTGGTACAGATCCCTCAACAGATTAGATTAGACACTTCAATTTCTATACACTGGGTTCATTTGCTGGAGCTTGTAAAAAATATTTGTGCCAACTTCCTTAAAGCATCTGAGAAGAGAAAGGCTAACCCTTTGAAAACTGCTGGGGTTTTTGATTAGAATGAGGTAACTGGATATTAAACATTACTATAGGAATAATTAAGTGGGATTTTTAAATTTTTTGCCAGTTCTTATGCTCAGGTACCATCAAAAAAAAATCATAACATACTATGCTTAATTTTGAACAATCCAAATGACACCCAAAGATGTACCTTAATGAACCTCAGAAATGTAAACTTTGGTGCATTTCAAAACATCCATGCAGTCAAGAATAAACTGGTATTACGTAAGGAAGGAAAAAGTGACTTTAATTGATCAAAAGTGGAGAAAGTGGAGTAGAGGAGAATGCTTTAGCCATGTGCTTCTTTCCCAATTACTCACTGATCCACAGAGGTAAAGTTGTTGGATTCTGTGGACTAGGATCCAAGCTGTTGTTTTCCTTCTGTGCTAACAAGATCATGTTAATCTTCAAAGACACCAGTATTTCTGCTTTCTCTAAGAAATAGCTGTATTTTTTTTTCTATTGCTAGTGTTATGATAATAATGATATCAGCATTGACAGCCAAAGTAAAAATAAGTTAAAACTCCAAAACTGTAAAATTTCATGGAAATCTGCATGAAATACAACAATAAAAACTAAACAGATGCAGGAAAAACAAGCACACACAAGACTTCCATCAGTACTTGGAAGAGATTTTAGCTGAACACGTTTCCTAGACATGTACATTTCTGGGAGGCACCAGTTCCTACTTTAGATCAGTCAGTGGAGCTAGAGTATTGCTGCAGAGCTGGAGAGAGAGAGGGGGAGAGAAAGGGAGAGAGGGAGAGAGAAAACCAATGCATTTTTAACTTGACCTAATCTAATTATGCAGACTCTCTCTACAGAGAAAAAAAGATAGTTAAAGGGAAGTTTCTTGTATGCACAAAACATGCAGGAGCATTTGTATGACTCATAGGTGAGCATATCTCAGTGGCAGAGAAAAAGGTAATTTTTAGTCTCTTCTGAATTTTCAAGGATTATTTTCTTAATATTACTCCATTCTAGACTAATCCTAATCTGCTTTGCATATTTATCTCCCGTGTCCTTTGAGACAGCTCAAAGAGAGATCAAAAAAAGTTTTTAATCTTTCTTGTTCAGAGTAAGTTGACAGTATAAACGTACTAAATGCAGATATGTCTATTTGTCATCTCCCAGAACATGAGCCTCTTACTGGTTTTCTCATGCTTTACAAAAACAGCAATGTGCCAGTTTTGATGTTTGGAGTTTGTTTGGTTTGGTTTTGTTAGATTGGGCTTTTTTGTAGTTCTTTTTATCAAAACAGCTCAGAGAAATACAGATTCTTAAAAGATGGCTCTGGAAGTAAATTAGAATTAACCTCATTTTATATAGGTGGAAATCAAGGCAACTGGCATTTGTGTCAGTTTATCCAAATCATATGAGAACTCTACAGCAGAAGGGGAATCTATCCAAGGTCCCAGCCATGATTCCAAGTTATTCATTTGCTTTCATCATGATATCATCCTTCCATTCACAGTAATTGATATTTCCTTAGACAAAACACAATGGAATTATCTCAGGGATTAATTTGGCCTAGGACACTAATTCTGAGAAAAGTCCTACTTGACAGATGGATGCCTGCAACATAACCAAGAGGTCTGTGGTGCGCAGCCTGGATTTTGTGCAGGTGGAGGATAGGGAGTATGAGTTGTGTATCATATCCTGCCTCTCATCATTTCTTGGCAGCTGTATTGCCTAGTAGATGGAAAAGTTTCATCAGCAGCTGAAAATCTGTTCCTTGTCATCTTCCTTCCCATAGAAAGAGGCGAATCATTGTGCTGTCCATAAGTCCTCTGCTTTTCAGGCTATTGACACTTCCCCTGTGATGAAAATGTTGAAAGACAGCTTTTGCTCTAGATCTGTCTACTTCTACTTCATTTGTCCTTCAAATGTACAACCTGGGATATTGGCTGTGAAAATTGGACAAAAAATGAAACATCTCTATGGAGCAAGATCAGATCTTCATCCCACAGCAGAGCAAAAGCAGCCAAAGATGCAAGTGTAATTTCCACCTCAATCCCTGCAGATTTGCTATGGAATAACCTAATTTACTTCTTTACTTCAGTACAATCCTGGCTTCCTGCTGTATAAGAATGAAGTAAAGCCAGGAAAACCAGAATTACTCTTATTTCAGAGGGAATATGTCAACATTACCAAAACATATCTAACACCAGCACAAGACAATTCTCAAGAGTTAAATAAACAAGGGGAAATTATTATAGGGAGTAAACCTTTGAACCCCTCTAAACAGAGTCTGTTTGATTTTTCATAATAATATTGGAACTAAATGACATTTTTTACTGCAATATAGACAAGCCCAGAGAGGATAATTCAAGTAGTTCTAAGTTCCTAATTAACAATCTAGCAGAAACAGCAACAAAATTAGCAGGAATTAATGTTTTTTCTCATCTGCTTGCTCAATTTGAGGAAACACCTTCTCTGTATACATGAAATCCTGAATTGAAATCTCAGATGGCCTCTGTCTCCGTATCTCAAAATATGATTAGCACATGCTAGCAATAATGTAACATTTAATTTTTAATGGACTAAATACAATACTGCATTTTTAGTGGTTTAAGGAAATTTCTACGTTGATTTGGAGAGAGGGCAATTCCTTCTTTTATTTTCAAATATGGTAGAATGCAAAATATGAAACGTGTGAAGGTTTTTTTGTACACAAGATTTGTAGCAGAAGTTTAATCAGTTCAGTGAAGCATTTGCAGCTTTTAAGTGACTGCAGTGACTCAGGAAACGCAGGTGACCCAGATTTCTCCCCTGCTGTGTCACACGGACAGAGAGATACAGACTTGTATACTCTCTGAGCAGCGAGTCGGCTGCTTGGCTGCCGGCTCTTACATATGCATGCTGGATTCCAGTTACATCGATGTGTGCCATAGAATGCAATGAAGTGAAAGTTATAATCTCCAGGGTGCACATCGAAAATAAAATTCTTTGGAGACTCTATTCCCTCCCATCTACATTGGCAGAGAGGAGAGAATTTCTTGTGTTTTGCAAAGTAGAAGCTTTCTAATTTATTTAATCTTTTCTGATTCCATGATTCTAGTAATGTTTGCTTATTTTGTTTGCTTGGGAAGGTGTACCTTGGAAAATATACCTGGCTCTAGCTCCCATGAAATTTACCATCACCAAACTGGCCCATTTATACCAAGGTCTTTCTGCACTAGTAATAGCAAACTTGGACTTTGCTCAGTCTCTAGTGACCTTGAGGAAAATTTAGCATCGTGAGATTGTTTTTGTTATAATTTTTAGATAAAGTTGGTGAAAAGAATGTTATTGCCTTCTATTTCCATTAGGAATTTATGGAAAACAATATCCTACTGAATACATCTCATGGAAAATACTGGCTTCCTGTGTTAAGGCCTTAATTTAGTTTCCTGAATCTGCTAATGAGTAAAAGATGCAATCTGCATGATCAACAAAAGGATTTTCCCACATGCTGGCTACCACGTGATTAAATCCTTATTTTGTAAGGCAGGTACGTTGTCAGAGATTTTGGATCATGTTTGCAGCTGGTATAACTTGTCATATCTTCAGCAGGACTGTCACAGTTTCAATCATCTAAAGTCTATTCCTTAATACAGAGGGAGGCATGAAAAGAGATAAACAGGTCTAGAGAATGTTGACATTTTAAATTCCTTCCTACCATATTTTGCACAAGAAAGAGCATTAAATTTGGCTATGTAAATAGAACCCAGATTTTAAAATAGCCAGGTTCTCTTATGCATCAAGGAGAAAGAAAGATATAAACCAGAATTATTGGCTTTCTGTAATATTTTATATTCAATTTTCTCTTGTTACATTCATGCCATGTAATTGCGTGCACATGTGTACACGCGTGGTCCTTATTGTGCGGGGTTACAGCCAGATTCTTGTTCGCGTGCCAGAGCTCTACCGGGGGTTCGGGGAGCTGCTGCTGCACTCTGCTTTATTCTGTGCACAACAACGAATGCTCCTTCCTGTATCTGCCAAGTGCATGGTTTGATCCCATTGATATCCCTTTGGCACCGGGCTGCTGTTCACTAGCCCTTCACCACAGCTATTAATCACACGCACATGCAAGGTGGGTCTGCTCGGTTGTCTCGTGTTATTAAAGTCTGTCGCCGAAATACATTTCCCTGGGTGATTCCTGGCTCTCCAGCCTATTCCCAGCACCCACAATGTATAAACCCACCCAAATCACCAGGCATATTCCAACTGTTTCTACGAAACTGTCTTTTCCATTACCTCAGAGCTACCCCTCTCTCCCTGGACTCACCCTCAGCACTGCACTGTTGTACATTGCAGCATATTTTAGCGGGGGACTTGGAAGAAACCCGCACATTTTAGAATGCCAGTTTGAAAATTTAACTTACTGCAAATTCTTCATATGGTTTGATCTCAGAGACTTGCCTAATTTGGGCTGATTTAGACAGTTTCCATTAGCAGCAGCAGCAGCAGATGGTAGTTGGCTGAAAGGTTCCTGTGACACAATCCTCTGTGTGTACAAATAACCCACAAACAACCCACAAAGTACTTTTTACCCTTGGCCATGGCTGCAATCAGATAAGAAAAAAGGTTCTTTATTTGCAATTCCAACCCTCCTTCAATAAGAATTCAACTTTGAAAGGGTCCTGACAGAAGTTAGTCATGAATACTGCCAAATCAGCGTTGCCCCAGGGCTACGAAGCAGCACCAGCCAGGCAAAAGGGCTACCAAACAAGACTGTAAAAGTGCTGCTGGCAACCCAGGAGCTTTACCAACAAAAAGGAACTGAGCCATGAGCCGATTTTGTGAATGAGGAGCAAATCCTTAGCCAACTTAGATCATCATTGCTTTGGTACAAAGAAACCAAAGCTAGTGTGTCTTACTTAGGTTATCTGTAAATGTATCTCCATCTTTGCAATATACTCTAAGGGGGGAGTGCTATAATGTTATTTATACACACAACAAAAAAGAGAAATGTCTAATTTTTGCGCATATTTTAATTCAGCTTCAGACAAAATTTCTGATAGTCTCTATAACATGCTTTCTAAAAGCAAAGCTTCAGTGGCAAAACATATGGAATAACAAATTATTTTTCAGGAGAAAAAACAAACTCTTGTCACAGGGACACATTTATCTGATTCATACTCTCCAATGTTCACTTTTATTGCAGCCTTTTAAGCCAAATGGTTTAGTTTGAGTTTATAAGTTTTCTGATGTTTAAAGTTTGGCAGTGGATATACAGAAATGCTCACATAGCAGAGGACGTGATGGAAAAAAAGAGAGAAGAGGGTTGCAATGCTGAGCTCAGGGCCCTGCTGCAGACAGTTCTGGAGGCCAGTACCCATTACATGCAGTGCCCAGTTTCCCAGTCATATTCCTCGAGGTATTTCTTCTGGTGTTCCTATCACAGAACCTGCTGCCTTTGGATGCCTTTTAGAGCATTTATGGAGCTCAGAATTACAGAAACAGATGTCAAACATCCCTAATTCTCAGTGTAGCCATTAGAAATCATGTTTTCTTAATCCTGTTGTCAAAATGGAGACAGGACAATCTTTGCCACAATTAATGTCTAGTATTTTTCCCAGCCTACTTTCCTTATCAGGTGAAATGGTGAAGTGTTTGGGAAGGCCTCCAAAACTGAACAGCAAGCTCAGCTCTACATCCTCAGACTGATATGCACTCATCACCACCAGAAAAAGCACCTTCTTGGTGCTGTACTTTTAGCAGGTCTTAGATGCCCAGAGCACTGCATTGTAGCAACAACTTTTTTCTCCTTTACATGAAGAATAAATATGTGTGGCTGCACAACTTCAGAAAGGAGGAAAACTTGCCTAGGTTTGTTGAAAGTTTGAGGAACTTAGAAAAAACATAATTTAAAAAAAAACAGTATTGCTGTCAAATTTGACCTTTATTCTAAATGAAGAGAAGTGACTACACAGCAGGGAGGGCATGGCTGCCCACCCTTTGAATTAATCACTTCTGATGGAAAGTACAGAGTGGAGCATACAGTGATTAATCCAAAAGCAGTGGGAGGATGCATTCTAGAAAGGGCACAGAAGTCCCAGGTCCAGAAGTTCCTGGTATACAGTAGAGAATGATATCACTTCAGCAGGCAGTTATAGTTCAATGCCACATTGTCAAATTTTACTCTGCAAGTATATAATATAACAGATCAAGAAAGAAGCATGTTATTCTTTCTAAATCACAGGGGTTGAAAGGTAATCATTTCCTCTGTCTGTCTTTCTTCCTTTCTGATTGCAGTATTCTCTCTTCTCAAATCCTAAATAAAGCTACAATAAAGCCAATGGTTTAGAGTGTCTTCCAAAATGCCTTTGAAGAATTCCTCATGAATTGATGAAGGAGTTTACTTTCAGGCAGTATTTTAAGTTAGAGACATTTCATAACAAAAAAAGGAACTGTGTTTGTTAGCAGGTGCAGAGGATAACTGTCTCTTTTCACTTAGAGACACCCCATCTATTTTCAATCTGCTTTCAAGTTTGTTTGAGATTATTTTACCAGTGCAGAGACTTAGGAGGCTTTAGAAAGCGTGTGTTCCCGCAGTTCAGAATATGTACTCTTGGTTTGGGGTTTGAGTCCAGTGGAATTTGCAGTTGTATTTCTTCCCTTTCACTGTTTCTCTTGTTCTTAATCTGCATTGATTTTCCCCCTATAACACAGGAAAAAAAATCAATTTTCCATTATGTTTTTAATCAGTCATAGTAAGATTTAAATGGTCCTGGACATTGCAGGTAAAAGAGCTGATAATCAGTTGGGGAGTTCTCTCATTTATTACTCTGAGTTGACAGGGGGTTAAATTCTTCCTTTAGTATCATGACTGAGCCAAGTGGAGTAGTGATGCCTTGCATCCAAGCACAGTGCTTGCCAGAGCAGGATCTACCCCAGAGCCCTGCCAGGTGCTGTTAGAGACAGTCTGCCATCCTAGGGTAGTTCACACCGATGACTGGGATGTCTAGAAAGAAAGAAACAGCTAGAAAGAGGCACCAGCCTGCTGTCAGAAGACTTTAGGATTGGGAAGTGATTCTCCAGTCATGCTAGTCACTGGCTGGGAGACCTTGATCTGCTGTGTATTACAGAGACAACACAAGAAATGCTGAGACCAGGGCTGCCCATGCAGTGACTCACCCAGGGCCTGAAGCCGCTTTCCTCAGAATCAATGGGAGCCTTTCAATTGGTTTTACAGCAGGAGTTTGTTCAACAGCCACTCCTGTGTGTGCTGGGAATTATTTGTCCCGTGGAAAGTGCAGTGAAAAAAACAAACATTCCCATATTCATCATCCTTGATTGACAAGAAATGAAAGGACCCTGGTAAAATAATGCTGTTTCAACCAGGAAAAAAAAAAAAAAGACATATAAGGAATGTGAACACTGAGATAAGGAGATCTTTTTCTTTCTTGATTATTATAGTACAGGGTCAGGAGATTGCTCTATGCAATAACTCTCTGTGGCCACAGCTTCAGTTTCACTACTGTGACTCACACTCGGTTGCTCTTAGGTAAGTGCCAGATGCCTTCTTATTGCTCTCAGGCTTCAGATCAGCAAAACATATAAGCATACGCCTAAACACTTTTCTGAATAACAATGATCGTCACACATAATTAAAATTCAAAGCACACTTAAATGCATTGCTGAATCAGGGACTTCATGCTCAATATGAGTGATTAAAGGATCATAATCTAATTGTTTTTGCTGACAATGTGACATAATTTTTCACTATACCTTTGTAAAATTTGGATATGAGCTCGAAATTAAATTAAAGAACACCTTTAAAACCAGCCAAACATTATGGTACTGAAAAAAAAACCACCAAAATGAAGGTTCAAGTCTCTGCTGGAAGCAAGGGAATTTAATTGTTCCATTAATCACACTTTTGCACTGCATGACATTAAAGTGTAAAATATCGATCAATGGTACCTTTCACATAAGTCAGGGCATTTTACAAATCTTCTCCAGACTCTGTGACCTCTCTACTCTGTACCTCCAAAAAGAGGCCAGCGCTGGGCCCTCTCCTGTTGACTGGCATTTACAGGCTCTCAAGGCCATTTTCACCATGACTTTGTTTCTTTATTTATTTCAGATAACTGTATGGTGTCATAGGGATAGTAGGGCACAAGATCTTAGAAACAACATGACAAAACAATTAAGAAAATGCTGCCCCTTGGTGGTCACTCCTTCTTTATCACTGCTGGATGGCAAAGGACTGGATACTAGTCCCTGCTTCCACCCCGTTTTTTCAGGCAAATCCAAGCCAACTTCCTTTGCTTCTCGGTGTCAGTCTCCTCTCTGACTCACATACAGATTCTGCTTCGACTCCATGGTGCTCTGGGTACATTGTAGAGGTATGCATGAAACACAAAGGGAGTTGAATCCTTCCAAGCAGTGTGGGTATAACACCCGTTCCTTTTTGCTTTGGCAAAATACCAAATGCTTCTGCTGTGCATGGCTTCAGACAACACTAAGTTGCTAGCAGCAATCGAAAAAAGCAATGCTTTTCTGTAGGGGTGTTCTGGCAGAGCCCATGCTGCAGCTTTCCAGCCAGTCAGCCCTATCAGAGAAGTCAACTAGAAGTTATACCACTAGGTTAACTCCATGCACCGAGAACAGCAGGGTTACCGAAGTCTTGTAAATCAAGGTTACATGTTTCGTGTTTTACTCTCTTTTGCAGTATGTTAGTTTTTCCCAAAAAAGCACGTGACACTCACATGTGCTGCAAGTTCATTTTGTGCTAATCCACCCAGTGATTCTTTCTGTTCAGCCGCGTTGACACCTCAGTAAGTGTTACTCTTTCCCCAGACGCTGGCTCGTCAGGCTCACCTGCAGCCTTGTGCAGCTGGACCACTGTGGCTCACGGCCAGCGTGACCTTTAGGTTTTGTTCTTCATCACTGGGTGATGGTGATCCAGGGGTGAGCATGTACAGACACCAATCACTTTCTGACATAATCCCAAAGACTTCTGTTTTCCTTAACTGACAGAGAGCCCTTAGCCAGCTGCTCTCCTTCATAAGGTCATTTGCAGGACAAACTGCTTTCAGACCCCAATTGATCTTACAGACCACTTTGTGTGATGGGTAACAGTGAAATGGGTATTTCTGTCTAGCTTCATCTTTCCCTCCTGCTGCTCTGCCTTTCCCCCCTTGTATACACTGCCCCAGGGATGCTGCTTTCACTGCTGGCATCTGTCCTGGTCCGTCCTTGAGAACACGGAGCCAGGGTCGCCCACATAATTCCTGGTGCTCTGTGAGGAAGTGTCTGGGTCCCTCCTGGATATTGCTTGGCCGTCACAGCGATTTTCCACTCTCAGCCACTTCTTCCTCTCTGCCAGCAAGCACACTTCGTGGTTTCCTGTATTTGGCCATTGGTCTAGACCACATGAACTCCTGCTATTGTTTTGCTGCCTGCTCTAAGACCTTCTGCTAGGACGCACTTTTACCACACCCAGATTTTGTTGACAATCTTTCAAGATTTCTCATATGATCCTAAACCATAACAAATCATTCCTCCAGGCTTTGTTTGTGGTTCTTACCTCATACATCCTGCTCTTGTATTGCTCTCCCTCTATCAGGAAGATAAAATGACCAGCTATGAAACTCTTTAATTATACTACTTGAATCTAGTTTTGTGACTCCTCAGCTCAGCACCTGCTACTTGGTAGGCTGAGGGTACCACAGGCACAGACTGTCTCTGTGAGATAGCTCTCCAAACTGACAAATCTTCATTTTTCAGGCCAAAATTAATTCCCACTGTTCATGGGTAGTTTTCCCAAGCAGAGCCATATGACTCGTGGTTGCTTTCCAGCATAGTTCAGAGAATACCCCTAGTCTCTGCCAGTCCAGTGAAACTAGGTCATTCTTAATTGACATGTCCTGTCTGCCTTGCAGGCTAAATGGCTTCTTCAGCTGCATTATACAGAGAGTCCTTATCTTCTTGAAACCACTCTAAAAACTGATAGATAGAGGTATTCCAGCTTCTAGTCTTTACTTGTGGGACGGGTAAATCATGCAGGCTTCTTAATCCTGGGCCCTGTCCAGTAGATTTTTCCGTGGCACCCAGAGTGTCACCAAAAAAACACACACTAAAAATATATTTTAAAAAATAATAAAAATATGTATTTTTATATGAAAATACATATATTTTGTCTACTGTGACACCACACTTCCCACTGCACACTGGCCCTATAATATCCAGTTTGGGATATCCTTTTACAGGACCACAAGAACTGGTCAGATCATTACACCAGCATGGTTGGGGGAAGTGGGGAAGATGATGATGATGATGAAGGCAGAGAAAA